>DWMX01001086.1:0-17897 GCA_018246375.1 Byasa alcinous | reverse complement strand
AAAATGTAATAAACAACTTACTCTCGCTTATTTTTCATTAATATTAGGAAAATGTAATTAAATTATTAGACACTTACGATTGCAATGCAACAAATCCAAGTTTAGGTCCTGGTGCCTTTGTGAGTCTTTGACTAAATGCTACAAAAAGATTTTCACCTCTTTCCAATGGAATCTGAAATGTTTTTAAGTATACAAGGAATGCAAAGTTTTCAATATGTTGAGACAATAATCATTAAGACTTGCATGACACTTCAGGTAATATACAATACAGAAATTAAAAAAGAACATAGCTTAGATTGCATTTAAACAGTTTAACAGCATGGGTTTATTTTGTAAGACACACATCTCAAATATTCAAACATGTCTATATTTATTCATTCTACTGGTAGTATGTCCCCATTGCAGAGGACCATCTAAGTAGGTACGGCTACACCTCTATCTGCCAACAAACAGTACTTTGCAAACATTACTATGTTTCAGTTTGAAGGGCATTGTTAGCTAGTGAAATTAGTGGGGTTACGACACTTAACACCTTGTTTTAAAGATTTGAGTGCAATGTGGTGTTGTGCATAGCATCTTAGCGAGCACATTGTCATGGGCAGGCTTATCACTCCCCATCAGGTTAACGTCTAGTCCGTGCCGTCGCCTCTGCGAATTAATATATATATATATATACTAGCAGTACACCATTCACAAACTTTAACTTATCCCTACATATTTCAGGTTATAATACAATAAAAGAAACTTACTGAAACCATTACTGACACAATGCTATTTAGTACGGCTTCAATATCAGCTTCATTGGGTTCCTTGAAGCACACATCACATACAGCAACTATTTTATGTAAATCATCTTCAATCCCCTCTTGTGACTTTTCCTCAGAAATCTCTGCGCCTAAGTTTTTAAAATACTTTCGAAGTTCTTGAGCCTATAACCAAAATTCTTTAGTTAGGAAATACAAATCATTAACACTACGATTAGAACAAAGACTTATCATAATTACTATTATAAAACAATGTTATTATCAAGACATAGGTTATATTAACGTGACTAACTTGATCTTCCAACGATATATCCATAAAAACAGCAGGACCTTGCATTTTGAATGTAATAGATTAGTATAAGATATAAATTAAGAAAAGTTTTTGTTTTGTAATTGTACTCAAAAAGACCAAAATATTACAATTCAGACGTGGGCTAACTAGAGAAGCAAAGACAATTTTAGATATCGTCTATAATATTGACAACGCAGTTCACAGAATACATATAAGAGAACTGCTTTGCATAGATGAAAAATGTACTTGAATTTTAGGTCTAAATGTTTTAAATTTTTAGTTCTGTACCCATAAGAACTAAAAATTAAAAACGTTAAGAATTTTACATAAAAAATACGTAAAAGTCACAAATGTAATTGTGCCAATCTTTAGTGACCGCATACTGGATTAATAAAGATGTAATTTTGTGCTGTTAACTTAATCATTAAAAAATATTACAACTGTTGAAAGAAAGTTGTAAGAAATTTTTATATAATCTTAATATCTTATTTTGTGCTTTTCTGAACTTATGTATTATGAGAAACAGCCCTGGCTGTACAATCTCTGATCTCTGCCTGTATCGACACCAATATAATAACAACAACAAAAACGTTCCTTTTGTTTATGATTATATTTTCTTACATTTTTTAAATGTGTTACTTATAAGACAACCTATTATTTGACGTTTTTATAACCTAATCATTACATGTTTAATAAATTATTATTGGGAATATTTTAATTTTACTAAATTTAAAAGTATTTTAATTTTGATATTTGATGGTTGTGGTAACATAAAAAATTATAATGTCCAGTTTCCACAAAACAAGTGATTCTCAGTATAGTGTGAAAGGAACTAAACTTAAAAACAATTTGCCTCATATATCCTCGGGTATTCCATCTTTAGATTATATTATTGGTAAGTAATATTAGCACTATAGTCACTAAATTATTGAAAAATAACTTAAATCCCACATATTATTAAATCTGTTTAAGGAGGAGGACTACCTACAGGAGCCGTCTTTGCCATTGGTGAGGTTTTTACATAATATTTTCATAACTTCTTTGACTGGTAGAAATCAAAAATTTTGAGTTTTATTTTTTTTGGTTTTATTAAATATTTTATGAAACTCCATGATTACATAAATTTTCAATGCTCTTGTTTTCCAAAGTTATGGTTATCAAAACGAAAAATACACATTATAAAATTTTTTGTAATTATTTTAATTTCATATAGCAAATGTTTTTATTGCAGAAGAAGACATTTTGGGCAGTTACAGTAGAGTTCTAATAAAGTACTTCCTGGCTGAGGGTGTCACATGTAAACATGCTTTGTTTATTGCTTCCGCAGATGAAGATCCTCATGAAATTGTAAGTAAATTTTTTCTTGTAAACTTGGTTATAAAATAACATCTCTTCAAAAAAGTATGTGATGCTTTCTCTTCAAAACAATTAATCAGTAATGAAATAGTATAAACACAATTGTATCAAAAAAAGGGAAGTCAGTAATTTAAAAGGTTTTGTATTGCCGTGACATTTAATGAGGTTAAGTAATATTTCTGGTTATAAATTACAAAAAACAAACTATTGGCCAATTTCTGGCTCTATTTTGTCAACAGTTATGAAGTAATAATAATTACAACTCTTTAATAGATTATTTTGTATTCACACACAGATATTTGAATTCTGATCAGAAATGTGTAGTTAATTTTTTAAAGAAATGCTTTGTTAAAGTTTCAGTTTTTAACTTCAGGTAAATGAATTACCCCAACCATGTGTAGAGTCCACAAAAGAAGTTGGCCCTGCTGATGGAAATGTTGAAATGAAAATAGCCTGGAGATATGAGGGTCTTGGCCAAGTTGAGTCATCTTTTGGTAGCAATACAACTTTTGGTCGTAATTTTGATCTTAGCAAACACATAGATAATCTAACTATACAAAATACTGATATTACATTTTGTAATAATGATTTAGATGTAAATAAAGGTGTAAAAGAAGGTACATAAATTCTACAAAAGTACTATTTTCTTATAAAATCTTCAGATCACTATTATTTAATAAGTGCTTATAGTTTCAGGTTTCAAAAATTTCATGTTTATGAAATTATTAACAGAAATAAAAAACATTGTGTCAAAAGATGAGTTTCAAACAAGCAGCAAAAATAAAAACATATTACGCATAAGCATACAATCCTTAGGGTCACCAATTTGGATGGCAGCTGAATGTGATGGTGAAACCGGTGACAGTAGCTATGGACAAGATTTAATAAAATTTTTCTACTGTCTAAGAATAATTTTAAGAGATACTTTGGCAGTTGCCCTTGTAACAATTCCTTCACATTTATACGATGTAAATATGATTCCTTAACTGATCTAATTAATATTGTTATAGTTATTAAAATCTGCATATCAAGACATGTCTTATATTCCTTTTTGAAGTTTATTGCAATTAATGAAATTACTGGGGTTTTTGTTTTTGTTTGAAATTATGGGTATGTGTCTTGAACAACAAGTCCAATAGGTCACGAGTGCTCTCTTCGGCATGATAAGCACATCATTATTGATAGTTATATACTTAAAATATGTTGTGTAATATATAATTAAAACAACCTTAATTCTTCTACATACATAAGAAATAGATTTAAATAATCTATATATTTAAACACTTGTCTCTTCCAGGATGATAACATAATGCCTAGACTTCTATACTCTGTAGATAATGCTGTGAGAATAGAGTCTTTTGCTGGATCAAGCAAGGAAACAAATCCAGTTTATAGTGATTACCATGGGTTGTTCCATGTAACTAAACTGTCTGCTATGTACTCACTTGTACCGTTTGTCCCACCAAGTCTGGATCTTGCGTTTAAATTGCGAAGGAAGAAATTTGTGATTGAAAAACTACATTTACCTCCAGGTAAAGAGTTACATAATTATATTTACTTTACAGGAATTGAGAGGCAATCACAATTTTAACTTAAAGCTTTGTCTTAATTTTAATTTTTTTATTATTGATGTTCATTTTTGTTATTTTTATAAACGGTTACAATTTCCAGAACTGCAAGAGTCTAGTGAGCGAGAGCAAGACGATATCACAGCAATACCCAAAGCAGTGGGCTGTGGAGGGTTTAAGAAAAAAGATATAGAATTTTAATATTGTACATGAAAAATAAATATTTTTTATGTTTAAATGTTGGTTTTTTTTAAGCAACTAGTTTGACAAACTGACATGCTGTATGAATTTGGCCCGTAGTCTATAAACGGGTATCGCCAGAATGTTATTGGATCTGAAGATTTAACATATGCATTCCTAAGAATTTATTTGTAACAATAATAATATCACTTTCATCTGCATCCAGTAAACAGCAAATATGTTCACTGCGTCGGAAAGCACCTCATGCATTAATTTTAAACAAAACTGCCTTAATTATTAGTCACCCCAACTGTTCATCGGAGCGTATCTCCCTAAAACCGTCGAATCTATTCATCGTACATTTTTATACACTACTTCACTATAACATACGCTTGCATTACGATAACATTACTCGCATTCATACAATCAATAGAAAATAATATTAAAAAAAGCGACAAATACGATGAAGCTGAAAAATGTCGCCAGTGCAAAAGTGCTTTTCGGTTCTTTCAACACAATATTTTTTGTAATATTTTTTTATTTATGTGGTTATACGTATTTTTAACAAATAATTTAATAATGTTTGTCATTGTTCTTTTAAGGGTTGTGGTTTTGCAAAAGTAGTGTGCGGATTTCTACTGTTATGTGACTCTCAAAGGCTTCTGTTGTCGAGGCTTTTGGCGATGCCCGAAGGCGGTTTACCGGAACCTCCTTTTTACTACGTCGCGTTAGGACTCCTAGCCGGCGGTCTTATTATTTGTTTTATATCGACCTTTGGCATCTGGGCAACGTATATGCCCGGTTACATTTTACTGTCTATTGTAAGTATTATTTTATTATTACAATATTTATTTTCACGCAATAAGAATATAGTCATAAAAAAGTGTTCTTACAAACTTTTTTCATCATTAATAAATTTCAGCTTTTACTTTTTTCCATAAATTTTTATATACATAATTTTAGAGAGTTTAGCAATAAATGCAGAATGTTACTAATTTAAGTAGACACCTATATAATTAGACCGTTTTTGCCAATATATTAAAAATTGGTATTTGGTTATGTGTGTTAAATGGCCTACTTGGTTTACTGACTGTAATTGCCAATTATATTAATTTTGGGACTATATTTAAGCCAATTAAATTCTATAATCATGTTGCAACAACTTACAGTAACATTTCCTCGAGCAAATTGCCGTTATTTCTTTAGCTAATTAAAACAGACTAGTTAGTATATGTGCATGTAGTATGCAATAAAGTGATATTTAGTATAGGCCTATGACCAACGGTGGGCATCTATTGCTTAATGATTTCTCTATTACTACGTATATATACTTGTATACATTAATTACATTGAAAGAGTAAACTGCGACAAGCCTTTAAAATAACTCTGTAGAGAGAGTACATTCTAACTTTTACTGGTGGTAGCCGCAACTCCTATTTCAGTCGCCAAACAGTAGTGTGGAAACATTACTTTATTCCGGTTTGAAGGGCGCTGAAAGGTAATGAAATTACTGGGGTAACGAGACCTAACTTTAGTTTCCAAGCGACGAGCGTAATGTGGTGTAGTATACCATCTTAACTAGCGCCGCATTCATAAGGGCAGGCGTGTCAATTACTATCAGGTGAACGATTCGCTTGCCTAGCGGCTAGTAGAATAAAAAAATTATTAAAAAAGCAGAAAATTAGTTAAATAGACAGTGATAAATTATGCTTTACCACTATAATTAATAGTTTATAATTTTTATGTTATCAATCAAACTAGTCACTATTTGTGACAGATTAGCACATACAGATAGACACCAATTAGACCAGTATTTTTTACAACTACAGCGCTATATAAGCGGAATACCGATTTGAATATTATTGCTTGAGATATAACAGAAGCACTGCGATGATATTAATTTAGAGTAAAGTCCTGCATTAGACCTCACACAACCAAAAACGAAATTGTTGATTTGATTGTAATTAAGATTTCCAAGTCTTTCACTTTTATATAATTTGGAGATTATTGCTATTAAAAGTACATTTTACTTTGTTTTCAGTACTTCCTAGTAGTATTGTCGCTACTTTTATGCGAATGCGCGAGCGGAGTGTTGGCGGCGAAATGGCCACGTTGCATTGGTCTCCAAAGTGCCAGGGGTGGCGCAGTGGGTGTCCTGCAAGCGTATTATGCAGTACCAGATTATGAGGAGTTCACAACTGCTGTTGACCTTGCCCAAACAAAAGTAAGTTGTACCTAGAGCCTTTCGAACTATTGTCATTATCAACAGTATTTAATAAAACTTATCTTGCTGAAGGGAAGTTATTTTGTGATTGAAAGTAGGAACATACAAACTAGTTTACACGTAAAATTTGAATATCATTATCACAGAGGGAACAAAGATTTCTCGAATAAAAAAATAAAGACAAATAAGCACAACTGGCCAGTTGTTACAATGTCTTAGCCACTCACTCCCACTCTCTCTCCCTCATACACACACATAGACTTTAAAGTTTTAATACTTCCGGTTACGTACAGTTTGAGATAGTCTGATTTAACCAGAGCCATTGCTTCCAGATTACGACGCCTAAAATCAAAGCCGTAAAATAATTAAAATCTTGTTGATATTTAATAATGTCAGTGTATGTCTAGTTTTCTGGATTCTGACCATTTTAAAACAAATCTTATACAATTCCAGTTTCATTGCTGCGGTATGAGCGACGCCCGTAATTACGACATGTCGGTGTGGCAACTCCGGCGGCTGGGACCACGCGGCTTATCCGTGCCGCTGAGCTGCTGCGTTCAGAGCGAGGACGACACCTCTCATCTCAATCCGGCGCCTCTAAATCAAACCAGGTGTCAGGACATACAACCAAATCCGACGTACAGACATTCGCCGGTAAATAGAAATTATCATTACCGTGACAGTTTTTTTTTAAAACCGTATCGTATAAGGCTGTTAAACTGTAGCTGCTAAAGAGCTATACCAATTTTTTAAATTCATAAACGACGATCAAGAGGACAAGTGACATGCCTGGGCATAAGATATAAGTCTCCATACTCCAGTAATTTCACTAGGCATAAACCTCTTTAAACCTGAATACGGTGATGTTCGGACACAACGCGTAGGCGGTAGAAATAGGGGCTGTTTGTATTAACCCACACAGACTTCGGTAGCAAAATCCTACCACCACTACAAAATTTTTTTTAAGTCATTTAATTTGTTTCTTGTGTGATTCGACGGACTATTTGAAAAATATAAAATCTTAGTCTTGGTTTTTTTTTACAAATATTACTTTTTTCATTTCAGGGTTGCCACGGTAAACTCGAAGATTGGTATCACGAACAGTACATTGTTTTTATGCTAGCCTTATTCGCCATGGCAATTTTTAAATTAGGTTTATTACTAAGCACCGTGTTCTCGTGTATTCGTTTACGGAAGCGTAAGCGGTATTTATGTTCGTACACCACAAGATCCACTGATAATAAAACAAATGAAAATATCTACGACGCGAGAAGAATGGCAGACGTACACGATTCGCCGATCACTAGAAAGTACATACAACCTAACAACTTCTACAGCCCGAGGCTACGAAACCCGAAAATCTTTCACGAAAAACCAAACGAAATCGTATGAGAATTAGCCGTGGAGATAAGTGCATTAGAAATGAAATTAGAGAGATTTTCTGATTATTTGTATAAACATCAAGCAGATTCAATTATGTGGTAGATGCAATTGTTATTTACTTAAATTTGTACTTCTTCTACTTCAAACAATTATTATCTCCACGGAATAATTTTTATTTACATCATCGTTGTCGATGTTCAGCAGTAGACATCGACAGGCTGAAATGATGTTGATAACAATATCTTATTTTTACAAGATTTTAAACGCCTTGAAAAATTAATTTTAAAACATACTGTATTTATGTTCTTTATAGATTGTTCCCAGTCGTTTAGCTATTGTAATTTTCCTATATCACAAAAAGTTATTTCATGTACGAGACGAAATAAGAACACATGCTTGAAAAAAAATCTAAGATTGACTCCTGTTGTCTCTTATTTCGCAAGAAGCTATAATAACGATTTATTATTACTTTGTCGTTATATTATAATTTTAAGGTTGAATGAAAATAAGAAGACTATACTCAATATGCAATATTATTTTCAAAAGAACATTCAAAAATTGGTCCTAAAGTTAAAAACAGTGTTAACAATCGCCCTGGAATGTTTTCATCATTCACAATTGCTTTCATATCTGTAACAGAGAGCTAATCCATTCATTTGCAAATTTTTCAATACAGGGAGGGGAGATACACTACCAGTAAATTTTATTTAAATCTTAAATACGCTACAGAGTTATAAATACAGTTTTATGTACTCATAAATTAATAAAAGTTTTTGTAAAATATAAAATGTTTGTTATAAGATTAATTACAATTTTAATAATAATAATAAAAAAAAAAAAACATTTTTTTTTAAATAAAAAGCAAGTAGTAAAACGTGAATCCTCAATGATCCAGAATCGTGCCAAACCCCATACTAAATGATACATGAGATCCTTAACGATAACAAATAATCTATCTATTTTCATAATAATAATTGATACTATTTTCACCTATTGACCATTGAGACCGACATCACAGTAAAATCTACTAATTACATCTTAGGTTCAGGAATGATCTTAAAATAAACTTAATAATTAATAAGTCGATAAAAATTTACATTTTGCACTATGATTAGACAATAGATTGGGCCATTATCAGGCGGATAGACGAACCTCACAAAATAATCTAAGACCGTGAACGTTTGTATGACAACTCAACATCATTTCGACTCATCCCATAAGTTAGAATAATTATCATTGAAGGCGTGTAAAGTTAGCTAATATTTTTATGTGAGAAAAAGTAAATATTATCGAAAGCTGCGGTATGATAAAAGTAAATAGTAACATTTTTTTTACAAAGCGACGAGACGTCCACCTTAATGGTACACCCGCCTTTAAAAATATGACGCAAATTACGATGGTATACTATATACCACCATAACGAAGTAGTCGCATTCAGATATTAGATGTCGACTCGTAATCCACAGTAATTTCACTAGCTACAACGCTTTTCAGACCGGAACACAGTAATGTTTGAAAACTACCTTTTCGAGGTAGAAATAGGCGCTGAGGTGGTACGTACGTAGACGGTCTCTGTCAACAAAGACCTTCAGTAATTTTAACACGGCTGAATGGAATTTATTATTACATAAACGCCAAATACTGAAAAAAGTGGGGATAAAATTTAAAAAAGGTTTGTGTTAATGTTGAGACTGAAGGCTAATATTATTAATAAACAGGTTACCTGTTAGCTTGGAGTGTGTGTTTTCGCCTTTGGATAACAGTGAAGGTTCATAAGCAAAATCATAATGAGAATTCGCATTAGTTCGTATGTGCACCACACATCATTACTTATTCGCTTTAATTTCATGTATTGCCCCATTTCATTCACACATAAATACATTAAATAGCTAATAAATAAAATTGCTGAAATGTCTTTTGTGCTATTTAGTCGCTATTACGAATAATTATATTATAAATATATACATAGTATATTGTTATCTGTATAATACTATTTTGCAACAAAAAAAAATCTGTATAAGAAAGATAACGACACGCGAGAGTAATCTGTGACTACGGTTTATTATATTTTTAATGGTTTGTTATTTAACAAACATCTTATCACTATAATATAATATATACAAACGTATTAACAATCATAAATCTTATAAATATATTGAAATGGATATTTCACAATAAATATTCTATAAAACAATGTCCGAAATTGTTCAAGTCTTCGGTAGATTTTCAATACTTATTTAACATTCCTTCGAACCAGTTAAATTCTGGTGTTAAATTCCTGTTTGATTAACTTTGGTCAAGATTTGTTTCACATTGGTCGCTAAATTTGGATTAAATATGGAGTGTACACAGTAATAAACTTTTTTTTATCTACAATGGGGTTACACTTAACCTCAATTTCACACAGTGTTAAACGACGATGTGTCAGTGGATGGTGAATCGAGCTCGCCCAGACTACACTGACTCTTATATGTTGACAGCCGGACAACCACGCCGTTATTGCGACAGATTTACAATATGAGGGTGGTAGCTAGCTGGGCGGGTACGAATAACACCACCACCCACCAAACTCCCCGACATGTGGCCCCCGGATTAGAACCGAGGACCACCGTGTTACTATACAAGCGCTTCGCCATGGAGGCATTTAAAGTTACATTTGTCTAAATGACTACAAAAAATGTGTCTAGAAAAGAATTATATACTAGTTACATGGAAGTGTAGAATGTTTGTTTACAGAATATCGTTTAAGAAAGAATTGTCTAAAGAGTTTAGTAGTTCCTGGGCGGTGAGGTTACTAGCGTCTGTGGAAGGCATGTTGTCTAGGAAGTCAAAGTTGAAATCCGCCGCTGGCCCGCTGAAGGAAGACGTATGTAGTGAAGGGAAGGCGTGCTGAGCACTGTTACTATTCTGCGCTTGCATGGAAGAGTTCTGTGCCATCATTGAGTTCTGCTGTTGCATGGGACTACTTTGCGCATGCATGGGCCCTGGTTGTCCTTGCATTGGATTGTTCTGCATGGGATTGCTTTGGTGAGTTCCGGCCATTCCACCCATACCTGCTTGCTGCATGGACATACTCTGCGATTGGCTCATATGAATATTGGGTATCTGTAAATGATATTTAATATATATAAGTATAAATTATAAGAAGAGCCTTTCAATCGTCTTTTTCTAAAGACTACAAGGCTGAACTAATGGGTGATGCTAAAAGGATAGATGTAGATATATTTGAAAATTGTTTTGAAGTAAATAAAAGGAAACACAAACCTGTCCTTGTACACTCATCATTTGGTTCTGTTGCATTATGAGATGTGACATTGGCGACTGCTGTTGGTTTGACGCCCTACAAACAAACATACGGAATGAGTACAACAAGGTAAAGCATATAAAGGTTATCGAAATTGTATACATACTGATAACACAACAACTGGGTTAATTAACCAGCTAAAGTGCTAATTGCATTGCACATGTCGACATAACATGTATAAAGATGCATTTTAAAATCGATTTTTCTAACTATTATAACTCTCTCATCGTCATAACCTAGTGCCAGCTTGAGCAGCTGTTGATCAAAATCCACACAGTTTTCAGTATTATGAGGCCAATAGCACTCCAATTTCTCATGGTAAAATGTGATCGTCTTCTCTAGTCACTGTTCTTATACGTTGACAATGGGAATAGAGGCTTATGGCGGAGATTTACAATATAAGGATGATAGTTAAGTAGACGAGTTCGTAAAAACCCAAGCACGTAGGTTCGAATCCGCCATTTTAGTACTGTCAGGAATAATTTCAGAGCATAGTTTGTTAAAAGTTGAATCACCTTTGCTTTTAATGTTTCTGGAAAAAAAGAGAATACTGTAAATTTGCTCCCACCTCTGCTGTTGGTGTTGCAGCAGTTGGTGCTGCTGCAGGCGTGCTTGCTGCAACTGCATCTGTTGCTGTTGCTGCTGCGTCATGCCACCGCCCATTCCCGTCATACCAAAACCTGCTGCGCAAAATATAGATACAATAACATTATGCTGAAATGGCAAAAAAGAATCCTATTCTCGTATCAATTGCAAATAGTCAAGTTTATTGACTTATGATATTTAAGTTAATTGTCACGGCGACGAATTTTTTTGTTCTACTTTGCGTCGTAAGGAACAAGACATTCACCTGATAGTGAGTGATATGCCTGCCAATTACGATGTAGAACTAGTACATTATGCTCGTCGCATTGAGAAGCAAGATGTCAGGAGCTGCACTCCGGTAACAGATTCTACTGTTCTGTGTAAAGTTTTTTATATAATGAAGTACGTGCTTGTTATAATAGATGTTTACCTTGGTGATGATGCGGGAACTGTTGCCTGCCTTGTTGTTGCATAAGTACGTGTCTCCACTCGGGCGCGTACTGTCTCGCGTGCGGGGCGAAGGCGCGCGGCGCGGGGGGACGGCGCGGCGCCGGCGCTGCGGTGAACCGCGCCTTGTACTCGGGTGGCGGGGGGCGCATCTGGTGTTGCTGAGCGCGCAGCATTTGTTGCTGCTGCTGTTGTAACATCTTAGCTTGTTGCTCGCGTGATAGCCCGGCCGCCGCTACACCTGGTTATTATTTTTTCCAGTTTAAAAGTTGTGAAATTGGAAGTTAACCTGATGGTAAATGAGATGTCGGTCCATGATAATGAGACGCTGGATATGATGTTTTCATATAACAATATCTTAAACCATACGATGTTATGTTTCGGTATCCCAGTAATTGCATTAGTTAGAGCGCACCTCAAACAGAAATACAGTAATGATGACCTACTGTTTCGATATGTCCTTGCTAAACAGATTACGACAGAGGCCTGACAACGGTAAATAACCTTATTGATCAAACAGATATCTCTGTGAGTAATTGCTATACTAATCCACTTGGGTATTTATTCATCGCTTCGGTGCTGCTTTAAGATATTCGGTAATTCTGCTACACCAGATTATGGAATAACCTTCTTACCGATGTTTTCCACAGAAGTTACAGTATCTAGGCCTCCAAAGCGGGAACGATAAGGATTCCCGGGTTCGGCAACGCCCTTTATCTTTGGTATTACAGGCGTCCATAGGCTTTTGCAATTGTTTAGTATCAGACGAGACGTATGCCTGATAGTAATTTTTCCATCTGAATGGTGCACATGAAAAATTTACACGTGTATAAAGTATTGTGACTTACCGAGGGGCGGCGGTTGAGGTCCAGCTGACTGTTGCTGCGGTGGACCGGCAGGTCGGCTGCGCATAGCAGGCGAGAAGTTGAGGCTCTGTGACTGAGATACTGAATACGTATCACAACCGCTACCTGAAAATACCATAAGGTAAAAAGAGCTAATTAAAAAGAATTGAGATTTTTTTTATTTTATTTCGCATTAGTAATAATTCGGGCTTTAAGAAAGGAACTCGGCAGAATGTTTGAAAGATAGTATCATGACAAAGTGTAATCATCGTAATCCATTATTCAAATTAAATAATCCAAATTACAGATATTAACTGTTTAAATATTAATATCGATATAAATCTACTATGTTACACATTTTGTTATGGCTTGTTCAATAATAGAATAAGCATTTATATTGCAACAAGAATAATTAAAATTTAAATGGTGTTTGAGAATATATATCGTGTTAGTTAACAACATAATTATGCTGGGCGACTACTGTCATGCGAGATGTGTAATATCTATACAAACTATACGATGCAATGTCGCCTAGCATAATTATTGCCGAACCTTAAATAACATCACGATTGCTTGTAAACCGGCTCGCCGAGGCAAAGGAACTCGGTAATGTAATATATGAAACCGCAAAGTGAAGCTGACCAGCCAAGATTGCGACAATAAAGACTTGAAAATGTACGCATGTCATCCCTGAAACGCGCGACTTGATGCATTCTCACAGATCATCAACCTCAACACCCTCCGCGTCTCACAGCCGCAAATAATAACCACTTTAAATTGATCCTCCAACTCTCTGTACACTGTTCCAAATAAAGATCTAACCGACGTAGAAGTTTACACTTGCGCAGAAAACTAGAAGTTCGCATACTCTTCGGTACATTGTACCGTGATAGGAAAAATAAACTTTGTGTGTGCGTTCATCGCAGCGAATGTGCGCCTATGTTCGCAATAATTAAGTTTAAAATGAACAACTTGATTAATAAGCATTATCAATTTTAGTCGTATTGATATTCGGTTAAAAAATAAATTTAATCACATTTCAATTCTTATCAAGAAGTGCGCTGTCATAAAAAATGCATCTATTTGTTATATTGAAGTAATTGCTTTAATCGTTGTAAAAATGTTTTGGATTGTGAACGTATTGCGTAAATATAAAGTAAAACACGTAGACATTTTAAAAGAACACAATATTAGTTGAGCTTATTAAAATAACTGTTGTACTGAGAGCTACATTTTAACGAAGTGAAGTGTCGTCGTGTCGCCGAGGTAACGTCGTTAAACAGCGGAAATATGTTTATACTTCATACAAGTGTGACATTCAAAGTATTTTTATACATAAACATTTAGTTATTGTTTTGAGATTGTTTAAAGTTTTAATCACTGACTTTTCTTTATATTTACTTACACTACGTAACTAATATTATAAAAAAACTTAGATAGATAGATAGATAGAAAAACTTAGCGTCGGGGACTATTTATATATTTAATACATTTCACTTAACGTGAGAGAACAAGGATCTAAAGATTTATTTAGAATTTGCCCATAACATATGTATATATATATTAGACTCAAAAGCATGATGCTGTGTGGACATGCTAACTAAAGCTTTACTGTTATGGGCAGGCTTATAACTTGCCTTCAAGTGAACTTAATCACACGAATGAACAAATGCTTTTTATAGATGATGTAACAACGTACTTTGATGATGCTGCGGCGACGGTGTTCCTTGGTGCTGGAAGCTGGCGTACATGCCCTGCTGTGCGGCAACAGACACATGCCCACCTGTTCCCGCTCCATTCACTTGCATGTGTTGAGCGGCCGATACCTAAACAACAAGTAACAAAAGGTTAATTCCACAATAAATTTTATCCTTCACGTCCTTTTCATAACATATTGCCAAGTGTACTAAAATATCCCCTGTTAAAAACCAATTAAAATAAAAAAAAAACTTGTTGCCTCTTTCTGTAATTTTCGAATTTGAATAAGTCAATGACATGTCATATAAAAACTAATTCCATTATATTTTACATTCCTCGTTTAATTTAATAATTATCGGTAGCCTTCAGCAGCCGAAATTTTACAAATACATTGTATCTTTGGAATCCAAGTTTAGTGTTTTAGGAGCAAGGTTCGATAGTAGTACAGAAATTGTATTTTCTTTTGGAAAAAAAGCCTAACGAATATTAATCCAATGATTTGTTAGTATTATATTGTTAGACTGCGTTAAATATAAGAGTTTCGATATTTTAAGTATTAAAAGAAGTCAATTACATAAATTGATCTCTTGACACAATCTCTATTAATTTTAACTAAAAAAGCTAAATTTAATTTTGAGTATACTTTAAAAAGAATAGTTGTCAACTTATTAGTTGCACATTAGGTTAGTTTTACGTTTGTAAAACTAACGTCACGATTTTGTTGAGATCAGATTATGTAAAAAATCTTCAGTAGAATTGTACAGTTGAGAGGTTTTATCTTCATGCCTTTCCACCACTTTATAAATTAAAGAAACAAACAAAGACTGCGGTATTAAATAAATACAGAAATAATGCGAGAGTGTGACGTTAGCTTTGACGATAACAACTGCCCTGAAACCGGTTCGAGTGGGACAAATTAAAAAAACTTAACTTTTTTACATGAGTTATAAGCGTTATGCAGTATTCAATTTAATGTTTAACAAATCATAATGTGACGAAAACTGCAAAGACTTTTATTTCCCTAACAAATTTCTTTTTTCTGATTTAATTTTGTCGAACAAGTAGTCTTACTTATGATGCATTGCTCTACGGTATTGTTGCGTCAAAAACTGGTAAATAACAAAAATATCACACTTTTGCATTATACAATCTCACTAATCTACTGATAATCAAACTTTTTCGTAAATATTTTCCTTACTTTATTGAACATGGTTAGTAATAAAAATCGTAACATGCAAGGCGATTAAGAATTCCGAAACTCGAGAAATATACGTTATGTTGATAAAATGTTATCTTTTTGTCATTAATTTTAGGAATAAGTGAACTTAAACTCGTGTACATGTATAGCTATTACGTTAAAGTTGAAGTTTTTGAAGTATACGTTTGTGATCGTAGTAGGTTTTTTGGTGTGAGGACTGAGCGTTGACAGCTGCCGTCCGGAGACGAGAGCGTTTGCAGTGCGACGGAAACCAGTTTCGATCGCGGACCTCCTCCCGTTCTCGCGATTTTGCCGCTACATACTAATAAACGAACGAATAAATTTGTCCGCCTGTATATCTCTCAATATTTTATTTACAATCCTATTGCATCCCGTTCTCACGACCCATAAGAGCTTAGTAGTGACTTAATATTGAGAATTATGATTGTAATTTACGACGAAAAGTTTTTGTATCTCCATACTTAAACACGATGTTTGGAGTACTTTGTCGAGAAAAAACAACCTATTTAAATTCAATAAGTAATATTTAATCTGTTGACAATAAACTTAAAAAACTATGTACTATATGTGAAACATAGATATTTGAAAACTTTATGTGGGTACCTTTTATAGTCATTAGCAAAGTGGCTACAGGTTTATTGAATTGATCTAATCGTGTTTAACTTGTTCTCTTCGATTTATTGACTAGCGCTGAATCATTAATCAAATAATATAAATAATCATTATTTAAACAGATTTACTTTTTTTTTTTTCAGATTAAACACAAAAAACACAAGGTTTTAGTTCTAACCTTTTAAGTTTGGAGGGTAGGTGTAACTGATACGAAAATCTGTTAAAATAAATTATAGCAATCATTCCAATGTTTCCTTTTTTGTTCTGCTGGTACAGTCTTTTTTATTTGGAATCAAAACCGGGTGCGCTCGCAGGCAGACAAAAAATGCACTAAGCAGCAAGGCATTGTTAAGCCAGACGGACCTAACGGCATCGCCAATATCTAGTCGCCCATCTTTACACCAACATGCTGGCCGTGTGTTGCGTGAAGGGCATAAAACTGTACAATTATTCAATAAAGACTAATAAAATACTCATATTAATGAGCGATTTGATTATTTACGGCAATCAATTTATATTTTTATATCTGCTAATTAAAATAGAAACCTGTAAACGCGTGAGTGTCCTTTAAAGAAGTCAACCTTTATGCAGAATATTTTTAAATGATTCTGATATTATTCTTTTTGTATAACTATACTAAAAAAGCAAGTCGAATATTTAAAGTTTTTAATAGTATCAGACAAAAAGTTATTAGTAGATATTAAATGGTGTATAAGCGAAGTATTTATTAAGTTTTTTGGTATAACATTACATAGTTGTTAGAGCATTATATTTTTTTGATTGCACACAAATTATAAAGCCCGATGGATAAAAATAAATGTCGCATGAATGAATATTGTATATAAGAGTATAGTATAGAAATCAGGACGGGATGTCGCGACTTGCTGCCGCCGACACCACTATATCGCTCGTCGTGACTATTTTTTACACTGCTACATATTATCATATCCCATCATCATAAAACACTGGTGATTAAACGTATTAACTAATCACAAGTGAAATAAAATGCAGATATTGCTTTTTACTTTCTTTTCACGCACTCTATTAAACAGGTTCGCTGCAAGAAAACTCTTATAATGTGAAGCAGTAGAAAGTAAGCATTAGAAAAACTATTCGTTTGCGGCTGTGTACTTTTTTCTACTTACGTTATTATTTTTATGTCCACATGTATTTACAAGAATGTTTTCGTTAAAATTTTTATTGACACCAATTAAATTCACGAGAACTTAGTTATGTTCTTTTATCACACAATAATTTAGATCTCTAAGACGTAAAGTATATATAAGACAATAAGTCACAAGTTTTACTTTAATAATAAAATCGTATGTCATGTTAGAAAGCCTGTACCAAGAAGACACAAGAAGTTAACAAATTTAGAAAATAGTCTATATTAAAATCTGACAACTAAAAGTAATAGTTT
>DWMX01001085.1:0-17907 GCA_018246375.1 Byasa alcinous | reverse complement strand
AAAAAAAAAGTAACCAATATAATAATCGACATTCCAGATAATGACAGTTTCCGACCAGTTCAGTAAAATAAGCAAAGCTTCGAAAATGGAGACTGTAAGTTGTGATGACGGTGAATCTCGGGAAAACTAAAATTGAACTTTGAAGCTAGTAGTTCATTACTATAACCAAATTATTAATTTCGGTTTATTGTCATCATAAACCATCCATTGGTTCAGTATCTTAACATACCTTCAATATGTTGGCGAAATACAAGCCGTCCAGGTAGTTGTCGGTCTTGAGGAAGACCTCGCGCAGCCTGCTCTCACCCACCGGGTTGTACTTGGCGTTGAACTTATCGAACCGGTGGAACGTGTTCCTGTCCTGCCAAGTGATCACGAAAGGTACAAAGCCGTATTCTATAACTAACAGCTACAACACCAGCTGATGACTTCTCCTGATAAGGAACAAACTATCGAATAGCCCGTTCTGTTTCCACTGGTGTTTTCCGACTAGAATAAGGTGACCAGACGTCCTACAATTTGTCACGCGACCAGGTTTTTCATAAGTCCCGATTTTTAGAAGTAAGTTAAATTTTACATTTATGAAAATCAAATAAATAATTTGACAAATTCTTGTGAAAATTTTATCCAATATTTAAAAAAATTACAACAATCCACTGAAAGAAATTCACCCAAATAAAAAATATGTCAAGGAATAAAATATTATAAATTTTTTTATATTTATTAAAACAAAAAAATATATTACGTTATTTTATTCTGTACGAAAACTTTTGTTGATACAACCCTCCTCCCCCCTTCAGTCATCCCGCTTTGCCTATCTAAAAATCTGGTCACCTTACACTAGGAGTAATTAGCTTTGTTTCTCTAAAAATGCTATTAACAAGTTTTAATTTAAATCTTGAACTGGAGAGAGCTAATCTTCGACCCTCGTTCAGATTCAATTTTCTAGATTAATTGTTATATTAATTGTAATATTTATCATGCGAATGTGGTCGTACTGTTATACCCTTGATCTGAAGGTCTTTGTGCTTCCCTAAGCCTCACGGCTATCTAATAGCTAAGTCAGCATTCCTCCAGCCTAACTGCGCTGAGCGACAACTGCTAGAGCTCCGTCTGCTTCTCGTTTTATTGCCACTAGAGCTTTTTAAATGACCTAAAGTATATCTAAACTAAATAACGTGAGTGTTCTTAATTAAAAGTTTTTTTTAAAAAAGCTAATCTTCAAAACCCGTATAACAGTACGCAGACTAGGCTATAAAAGGAAAGATAAATGATGTGGTCTAAGGTGATAGCCTAGTGGTTTGAACGCCGGCCTTCCAGCGAAGGTACCGGGTTCGAATCAGGACTACTTCAATGAATTTTTCAATTTACGTACAGTTAGTATAACACCAACTAATATCACGTGCTTTGACGGTGAAGGAAAACATCGTGAGGAAACCTGCAAATGTATGTCGTGACCATCCGTGCTCGCACTAGTATGTGAAATGGAGAAGGTAATGGCAACACCACTCCATTATAACTGTTAAGTAAGTCGTCGTGTGTTTGATCACACGTGATGACCACGACCCTCAGTCATGAGGAAATACGAATTAGAAGAAGGTTACAGCGTGCACGTCGAGTAGGTCCACGTTGAGGTCGTGCGCGTCGAGACGCATCTCTTCGAAGACAGCCTTGAGGGTGCGCGCCTGGCCCGTGTTGGAGACCACCTCGCCGGCGCGCTGTCGAAGTGTGCGCTTCATGAAGCTGAGCAGGTGCTTCTGGTTCATGCACGACGCCGCGTGGATGTGCGTGTCAACCTTCCTGAATGTTATATACAATTTCTATCACTACCCCATCAACACTAACCAGCGAGAATTTCTTAGCTCCAAACATGGTTGCTTTGTAGACACATCCACGTTTAAAGAGTTAAACATGAGAATTTATAATAAATTACATATCTTCGTAAATAAAAATAAGAACTTTTCATAAATATCGATTTGAAACAAATAGACAGAGACACTTTAAGTCTTTGTTATTATAGTAACCTGATGTTGTAGAAGTCCCTGTGCGGCACCGCCTTCTGCAGCGCCAGCTCGTGAATTTCATTCAGCAGCATGTGCATCTTGAACTTGGAGAACAGGTAGCATAGGCGGCGGAAGCAAAAGGATTTCCTGCGATACGTACACAGAGATCAATAATTAAAATTTAAAACCAAAAGTTTTATTTCCATAATAAAAATAGATTTTACGGTGTATATTAGTGACTAAGCTATTAAGTAAGAAATATTTGTATCGGGTAGTCGCTGCCCGCCCGTACAGATATTGATGTTAAAAAATAAATAATTAAAAAAAACGATACGTTTTAGGAAAACGAAGAACAAAAAGTTTCAGAAAAATAAGCAAAAAAAATTTTTTTTTTGAGTACTTATATGTTTTGCTACATGTGTATACGAGTATAATTTATATTCTTTTTTTATACTACTATGCGACGAGACGAGAAGATGTTCACCTGATGGTAAGTGATACGCTTGCCCATGACAACGTGGCGCTAGTTAAGATGGTACACACTGCATCACATTGCGCTCGTCGCCTTGAGACCTAAGGTGTTAAGTCTCGTTACTCCAGTAATTACACTAGCTACAGCGCCCTTCAAACCGGAACACAGTAATGTTCGCACACTACTATTTGTCAGTTGAAATAGGAGCTGCGGTGGTACCTAGACGGTCTCCGGCAACAGAGACCTACCACCAGTAAAGTTATGTATATGTAATGTGTTTGGGTGTCTCTAAAATGTATTCAATATTTAGTGGAAAAGATGAATGGAGCGCAGCTTGCGCCGGCTCTGAAGAGGGTTGCGGTCGTTTCGTATTTAGTTATTTTAGAGTGGAGCTCACAGCGGGCCATCGGCGATCATCTCGCCGAGCTTGCCCAGGTCCTCGACGTACTGCGTGAAGGAGACGCAGCGGTAGTTGAGCGGCAGGCCGGCGGCGAGGTCGCCCTCGTTGCGGTACACGCGCACCACGCCGCCGGACCAGCTGAACACGTAGCTCCTGTCCGCCGGCGTGTGGCACGCCCACGGGTCGTACTCATCTGACGACAGTTTGCAAATATTGTATTAAGTGTTTACTAAGTAATAATTTATTAAATATTTTTAAGATAATGGTGAGGAATTTTTGATTGAACACACAGAAGTAATTTTACATATGTAAGTTCTTCTTCTAAGCCGCATTTTCTCATGACTGAAGGGCCGTGGTCATCATGTGTAATGAAACACATGACAACTTACTTGTCAGTTATAATGGAGTGGTGTTGCCATTGCCTTCTCCATTCCACATACTAGTGGGAGCACGGATGGACATCACATAGATATGCAGGTTTCCTCACGATGTTTTCCTTCACCGTCAAAGCGCGTGATAATAATTGGTGTTATACTATATTACTAATATTATATAACAAGTATGTATTATATATTTTATGTAATACATTATGTAGTAGTATTTCTTTAAGCTTCTCTCGTTTTCGAATCATCTTGAATACCTGCTTTACACTTTTCATTAATTAACTTTCTTAATAGGTCTGCTGAAAGAAAACTCTTTTAGTGTTAAACCCGCCTATGTAGTTACATTTTGTTTTTTTTGTGTGTACAATAAAGAGTAAGTAAGCAGTCGTCCCATGTGACTCATAAGTATGGATAATACATACCACACAATGTTTAAATATAGGTCTGAAGCTCTCATGACGAAATACCTGGTGTGCGCTCCTCGCCGACGTCCTCTTGACTCTCAGCGACCGGGCTGTGACCCGCAACCCTCGTGCCATTGGTTCCCATTTCGCTTATCACCGGCACTTGAAATCAGAAAAGAATCTTACATTTGAGTAAAAATAATTCTAGGTTCTTACATTCTGATATTTGTAGTAATTATCAATTGTGTTCTCAGTTATATTTCGAATAATATCTTTGTTCAGTTCAACGGTGAACTATGGGCTGACCGGCGCTTTTTGGAGTCGACGAAATCAAACAACCAGTGCCGTTAAAGCGATGTTATATTTAAAAATTTAACACCTCATTTCTTATGTAAATTCACAACACCAAACCATCGCACATTGCAAATACATCTGACGGGCGAAAGTTGTACTAACTTGTACACTCTTTAATTTGTAGGTTATATTTTCTGTTAAGTAAAAGTTTTTAATGAATAGCTCAAGATCGGAAAAGATTTCTAAAATTGATCGGCAGAGTTTAGTTTGAAGATGCAACCTCGTGACGATGAGGGGTTTATGATTTTATTGTCATTAATTTCACTTAATGCAACGTGACAATGGGAGCCGGAAATAGATGACTAGTTGTTGTGTATTTATGTCACCGTGAATGATAGTTTATTTTTTAATATTACTATATCACAAATTAACGGGAAGCCGCTGGATGCGGAGAGCGCAAAGCCGTTTGGAATGGAGATATTTGGGTGAGGCCTTTGTCCAGTAGTGGGCGTCTATAGGCTCATGATGATGATGATATCACAAATTGATGACTTAATGCTCACTCCCTGTGTCGGACCACTTGTTCGGCAAGCCGCTCAGCTGGTAAGCAAGATTGTCTGTATCCTCTTCTAATTGTATTTTGCTTGCGTCGACTGAAAGAAGTAAAAGCGAATGTAGTTTTTCGGCAGCTTTTCCATGGATAGCCTTTTCAGGGTAGAAGTCATAATAAGACCACAAAGTTTCTGAGGGTGTTTAAGGGTGCTCTAACTTCGTATATAATTGTGCCTCTGAGTGCTCGTTTGCACCAGTCTTTGACGAAGCTTATAAGTATAGTGCAAATAGTCAAAAGTGTGTTCCGCAAGAGATTTTTAAACGGAAAGAATATACATATAACCATAACTTCCTACTATGTGTACCTTTTTAAAACGCTTCTCGGATACCATAATAAAAGATTGGAAGCGGTCCAAGTAGACACTACTGCAGCACTTATTACGACCTAAAAGGGTAGCTAAAGAAATATCTAATAAAACATACTATAGTATATCTTAATATGAATATGATGACGTAAATCCAAATAGCGTTTGTAAAAAAATCATGTTACATTTCATTTATTACTTCTCTTATATTTATAGTTGATATATATTTAGCCTCACAATCCAAATCCTTTAAGATTTTGCCGTAAGAGACGTGATATCGGGGGCTGCTGGATGTCTCGAGGGCAGCGAGGAATTCGCTAAGAACAGGTGGAAAGGACTGCCCGGATATGCCCATGTACCGTTGACGCAGACTCAGTGCCTCTGTTAGGAGGGAAGCTGCGTGCTCCAGATCTTCAAGAGGCACCTGGAAACGCGAAGCAAGTTGAAAGATTAACAGAACAACACCAATGTTACTACGTGTGCTTGCAATAGTTTTTATACTGACTTGCTAGGCATAGGAATGTTTAGTTTAAAACTTATATTGTTTATAACGTTATTCAAATATATGAAATAGTTTGAAAGTTAATTATTCTTTCTGGATTGATATAACAACGTCCTATCTACAGGATATGTTTGGCAGGTTTCGGCAGTTACTCGTTTCCCTTACCCCGCTGGTGTGTACTCCGTGTACTGAGACACGCTGATAGGCCACATTGGAGGTCTGAGTGTCCCCCGGTATCGGTCTCGGCGACGGCGGACCCGCCACACGGACTCGCGTACGCGATTCCCGGGTCATGTCCCTACAACATTATAAAAAACGCACTCGTAACTCTGTCTCGCAGCTATCCTTGTCTGTTTTCAATTTATATCATAGTACAAATACGCACTGCGGTTTACTTACCATATACTACAAAAGGGACAACCCAAAAGTTATAGTCCAGTGTAAATACAATTAGATCAAATCTTAACCTAGACAAAGTTCATAGATATTAATCGCAATGTTATACTCACAGTCGCGACGTTAGACGTCTTTTGTGACCATCAGCCATTGTGTAGTTTTTTATTTTTTTATAAATTTTTTCATGTTCAATAATTACAATTTGCTGATACGTTATGGCGGCATTATTCAATGTGTTGTTATGACGTTATTTTATTTTGTTTATTACTCATTGAAAGCTCGCCTACGGAGGTTTTAATATAAAAAAGTTTTAATCCCATACCCGACATTCCTCGCGATGGTTTTACTTAATATTTACGTATATATTATTGTATTGTTAAAAAAATTAAAAGAATTCGTCTCAAGTTTCTTCAAAACTTCGAATTCAAATATATATAATCTCGAATTCTAATATTCATGAAACATTATGTGTCTATGAATTTATGATTTTGTTTGTAATGTACATGCATTTGGATTAAATGTATAAAAAGTTATATCTAAAAAATGGGGAAGAAATAAAAAACAAACATTTTTATTCAAAATGTGTATATTTTCGGTTACATTCCTATGCCTAAACGTATAAGCAATTCTGAAGATATTAGTGATGATAAAACAAATATTTTGATTGTATGTTAATAGTTGTAATAATATTTAACATGTATAACAACTTGAAATTTTGGTACAATTCCGATTTGCTATTAGCTTTGCTTGAATTTTTGATATTTGAATATTTATTATATTTTTTGTAATGCGATTGAAGTCAAAGGTAATTTGTTCGTAGAAACAAAATTTAAAAAAAAAATGGTCACTCAAAAGTTGTTAATACGAGCTGCTTGCTAGATAAATATATGTATTTTTCATCATTAGACGAGAGAAGGCCGCTTGAGACTGACAATTGGCGTGTTAATGTTGGGAGGCGGCGGCGTCGAGGGCGCTGGGCCATTTGAATACTGGCGGGCTGAGTGGCGAGACTGAAATATCATAATTTATATATGTATATAATCTGCATACAAATAGAAAAAAATCATAAACAAGATTTACTAACGAAAATTTTTAAGAAAATAATTAACATTAATTAAAAAAAAAAAAAGGATTCAATGTATGTTAAATATTAGAACAATGCCAATATTTTTTTTTTAAATTAATAAATTTTTAAACGAAACTCAAAATTCATGTCGAGTTTTTTAATTGTTTATGGTATTTTAAGACCTGACTGCAGTATATATTTCTTGCTGCAGTAGATTATGCTGACTGTTCCTTGTATCTAATTGCATTATATTACACAAGATACATTTATTATACCACTAACAGATATATTTATATAGTATAATATAATTAGCTTCAGTCGCTAGTGACAAGCTTCACATATATATGTAACGAGTAATTGTTTTCTTATCCACATAAATGTTGTTATATCAACAAATTTACGATAAATTACCTTCACGAGTGTAATAAAACAAAAATTTTAAAACAATAGCTTATACTTTCATCTTGTGCTTTTTACTTACCATATTATCATCCATTTATCTGTCAATGTTTTAATTACGTCCGTCAGCACAGCAAATTATTTATCCAACGTCGCACGGGGAATACACAACATATACAAACATACAAACCCACATACATAGCACGTATTTCGTCACACAGAAATAATTATCACATTAATACATATTTCACGATGTCCCTAAAATTTTATGATTGCTATTTTAATAATGTTATTTACATACAAAACAAGACTAAATTTCTTACGTGATGTTACGTATTTAGTTTCAATTGGGAAAATGATTTCTAAACTGAGGACAAGACACGGAGGAAACTTTGTAACATCTAAACGTTAAGAGGAAAAATAGAGTTCGTTAAAAATTAACAGTGAGATATAAATAAAAATGAACCGGATTCTCGTGCAAGTTCAATGAATGAAACTGCCACAGCTGCTAAAGTTTAATTGGAGAGTTAAAATGCTGGTAGAGAAATGCAAAGGGTAATATGAATTACAGTACAGACTCCAAAACATCATTGTCAGTGAGATGAGCTACCTTCTGAAGGGTAGGGCGTGCTGCACCGCTGTATCTATTGTACAAAAACAAAAATATTAACCCATAATAAAAACAATAAGTATTATACTTCTCAAAAAAAAAATAGGTTATGTCGAAATAATTGAGTTGCCAGCAGAAAAAAATCTTTTCTTTTTATTGTTATTTTATTATTTCCATCAACATGATTATACATTCTTCTCGATATATGTTCGCTTATATATTCCTTACGAGTGTAAAACAGTATACTATACATTAACAACAACGCAAGTGTTTAAAGGTCAATCAAATTAGAATTAAGTACGAAGGTTATACGATAATGAGGTTGCATATGAATGGGTATTTGATGTAAATTAATTAAATATAAATCAATCATTTAATTAGATGTAACATATGAGATTACTGAGGTAACGAGTTATGATATCTTGTCTACATTTTATAGGCTGCCTACACTGATGTCTACGTCGCCTGCGTGGTACAGTTAAAACTAATCTGTAGCATTGTAGTTATATAAATATAACGAGACTTAACATCTTATGTCTCAAGCCAAGATACGATACTATCATATGATAGAAATAAAAGCTATTTATTTATAATTAAGACATTATTGTAGTAAAGGAAACTATGTTTGGGTTTTCCATCTTCAAATCTGTTAATTGTTTAAACATCCTTTTATTTTAGTGTTATGGATGTCTCGTATAACAATTATACATCTTTTTTAATATTGTTTTATAGGAAATGCAATAATTTGTTATAATTCTCCTGCACCATGAAACAGCTTTCTCTCTCTTTAGACAACTTTCTAAAAAGCTATTTATTTCTTGTGCAATGAATATATTTCTTTATTGTATTCCTTACTCCCGTCTTAAAGTTAAACTTGTTCACCATTTACAATTGATGTATACAAAGTTTGTTCGTAATGCAGTTAATTAAATATATTAATATCTGTGTAGAGTATAGAAAACAAAACTTTTTATAATTTCAACGATTTAAATTTGATATATTTTATTTACTGCGATAGATATAATTCATAATTAAATGGCCTCCTGTATCTGTAATCGTAATTTTTATGTTTACCCGTACTTGACTTCTACTCCACTCAACTATTTGTAATATTTTATTATAATTGAATATAGAATAACAGTTACAATGATCACACACAAACTACGTACATTGAAAAAAGAGGTTACATGAAACATACACTTAAAAGCATACAAAGTTACAAACAGTTGAAGCATCACACGAGAGCATCGAAGATTACAATAGACAAATTTCATAGACACAAAACAATTTATGATAATGATAACAAATTGTAGTAAACAATCAAATATATCATGCAGCATATTTTAAATAGACAATAAAAAAACATGATTCTTTTTATACTTTAAAGCTGCGAAAAGCATTATAAAGACTGATTATATACTATAAAAGCATGATTAAAAACTATGGCGAAGTTATTATTAAACATTTCAACTTAAATTCATTCAACATCATTAGTTTAAGTAATTCATAAGCAAAAACACAAAATGACTATTTAATCAGAAAAATTGATTCCGAATAATGTGTCCGTCTGTTTATTTATTAAATTATGGAAATATTCACTTGATTAGCAGGTGAAAATTAAATGCATTTTATAAATTCATGTTATAGCTGCATGCATAATACAAAAAAAAATATTTAGTATTTTAAATTGATGTGAAACTTTTGATAATATATTTTCAAACTGTTTAAAACTGGTTTTTTAATTTAAAAAAATTTGTGGTTTGGACTAGTGTAAGTAACGATAATTACGTATTGTTCTGCTCGCCTAACGCTAAGTTATATATTAATAAATAGTAAACATTGAAGGCTTGATTTCTATTGTCATAAATGTTGATTTTAATGTAAACCAGAAGCGCAAATAATTTTTTAATTACATTTGTTAATACAGCTAGATTTATATTGATTAAAAATAAACTAGTTAACAACACAGATTATAAACTTAAAAAAAAATCGGTTAAATAATATAAAAACAATGTAATAGTATTAATTAAAACAGATATGCAATGTTAATAAAAGTTTATAAAATTAAAATTTATTAATTAATAAAAAATGCAACCAGAGATTATAGGTTTTATACACAGACAAAAAAATCATGGAAGGACATCACTAGAGATGTTTAGTTTAAAGGAAGTACGAAAAGGCATTTGCCTGCTTAGCAGCCTAATGCTCCTTATTATCACATCGTGGTACTTAAACCCTAGGCAACATTAACAATATTTGGGGCACTGTACGCAAGCCCTATGGTAAGCTTACTTAGCACATAAAAGACAAAATACATATAAACCAGCCGTATTATAAAACAAACAATGATTTTATTAACATTGTACACATTATTTAATTTTTTGGATTACATTTTGCAAATAAAGGACTTTAAAATTTGGTTTTTAAATTAATAAATACAAAATTCAAGTGCCAACTTTGGCATTACAATTACATTTTCACACCATTTTTATTTAACGCAAACGTCAAAGGTGTAGATTTAAAAACAAAGTATTATGAGTACTTTATTTTCTGATGTTGTACAATCTGCCATAAAATAAACAATATAATATTTTTATTGATCGTTTTCAATATATTCTACATTTTTCTTGTTAATATTTTATACCGTTACAAAACAAAACACAATGTTTTTAGTACAATGATACCCAGAAAATAAGGCCGTTTATATGCAAATTGTCTATGATTTCTTTAACAAACATAAAGTTAGTTCGCCGGTGATTTCTCGGTTTTTTGGTTTATCTGCGACTCGACATCCCTTCCTGAAATAGGGGTATTAAGTATTACACACATATGCGCATAACACAATCCAAGCAACTCGCATCCACCACCAATAGACAAACTGACAAACACACAAATTAAAAATAAATTTATCAGTATTTTATTTTTAATTGTCTGATGGAGTAGTATACTTAAGTGTAATGTCATGTTTGTGTAAATAATGTATATGAATGAAGTGTTTTATGAATCAGTGACTATATATTGAATTAAAGAAAAGACAAGTGGGAATGTCTGAATGATTATAATTATCATTCATCATATGTATAGAGAGCAGAGATAATTTTTTTTAGCAGGAGATATGTGTCACTGGGATATTTTAAAGACCTTACACAATATTTATGATATAAAAACCATGTAAATTTGTCTTTCCCCAGAAAGTAAAAAAGGGAATGTGAAGTAGTGTGTTATTCTCTCTATTTGCAAATCTCAAATGGCTTACTTTGAAGATGTTGGTGAGTTCGTCGAGCAGCGTCTCGTAGCGGAAGGAGATGCGTATGTCGGGCACGTTGGTGCGCGTGATGTCATTTCCGGCCACACCCTCCTTCATGTAGTTAGAACCATGCCAGTACTGCTTCATCTACACACGCATGATTGTTATAACATAGCCGAAGATCATACATATATATAAAGGTGTAAGTATCGTCTCTTGGTTTTAAATGTTACATGTGTAACTTTTTATAGAAAAACACTTCAAAACTTCCATACGATTAGTTATTTTAATAATTGAATTATAAATAATCCTTTAAGACCGAATCAAAAGTAAGAGGTTAAATGAAAAACGTCTTGCGTGTCCCGGGGATTCATGGATTAAAAAAAGCACCTCGTGGGGAAATCCCGACATGAGTACAGAGTTGCGCGCCAACTCGCACATATCACAGGAGCTTAGCTTCCACACCTGCGCCGCAATACTGTACTCCTCCATCAGTGGTTCCTGTAACGTGAGTAGATTTTTTGCCAATAGAATCTTTATAGCAAGAAACTCTTAAACGTAACTTTTTTATAGTTGAATAAAAAAAGGCTTTATTAAACATTAAAAGAACAGGACGAAATTATATCGTATTTTTCTCCACAACTTCAAGATCTTGATACTAAACAAAATACATCTAGAAATAAGTGGATATAGACATAAGTTATGTAAGTATATTTTCCATCTCTTAAAATTTCAGAATTAAGCACAAACAGTTAAGGCATTCGACGTCACTGTCTTCATCAGCCGATACGCGTCCGCTGTTGGATATAGATCTCCTTCAGATTTTTACTCTAATAGGTCTTGCACTGTCCGCATCCAGAGATCTGTTATATGCTTTTAATTTTATACTTCATTCTATTTTATATAACCAATTACATAAACGATGTCGAAGAGAGGGCGAATTGGAGAAAAAAAAACAAAGAAAGCTTACCCCACTATCATATGGGATAATAGCTAGGTAGAGAGAGATAACCAATAGTACCTTAGTAAAGTGGAATTGCAGCGGATCGTCAGTGCTGAGCGTGATGCAAAGGCCTCGCGCCAGAAACTCCGGCAACGGATTGCGATGGTAGTTCAGGAACAGCGAGTTATTGCTGAGCGGCGACATCGCGATGTAGATCTGCGCCAGGTAGTACAGGTACTGGAGCACCGGCACCTGGACACAGAATTCGTGATTATCTTATATTAATTGCTCGCTATGTGAGCCGAGCCGTGTCTTGTCGCTTTTTTTGAATAAAATAGATAATAGGGTCACCTTTCTCAGAAGTAGCCCGTGAGAGATGTTCTCCGCGAGCATGAACCCGCAGACGAGGTGCTGCACCGGCCCCGCCTCGCCGCAATGCGGCCGCAACACGAACGTATTCAGACCCTGCTCCCTAGGAGAAAATATTCAATAAGCTTTTAAGCGCAACATCAAAGCGCTTGCCTTTTAACACGGAGGCCTCTGCTTCGATTCTAAGACCACGAGCTGTGCAATTTAGTTGGCCGTTGGATTTTTGTAAAGTTATCTAGTAAACTAAAGCCTTACAGTGTAAATCTGTCGTCATAACATGTTACGGCTGACGGATTCTAGGCAAGCACATTTCACCATTTTCATCGTATTTGTCACTTAACATCATGTGAAATTTGGAGTGAAATATTAGCCCATAGTTGATTCAAGATCATAAATTATTAAATGGTATTGGTTATAGCGAATGAAATATATAACTTAAGCAACTCTTATAATTTAAATAAATAAAAAAAACAGTGTACTGACTTGCGGAAGTGGTTGAGCACGGTCATGTTCGCGTACATGTAGTACAGGTAGTACGCGTATGGCGGGTTCTCCTCGTCGTCCCAGTGTTCCGGGCGACGAGCCTCCGCGTCCAGCATCGGATTCTCCGGCTTTGACTCGTCGTCCACGCTGTCGAAGCCGATAACATGCTGCATCGCATAGAAGAAGGTTTTATTATCATTACAGAGAGAAAGGAAAAGTAGGGAAGCATTCACGGTAATTTTGAGTTTTTATTCTCTAAAAGCAGTCTGCGTCATTGCAATAAGAAAAATCTCAGGATAAGAATTTTATAAATAATGTATAGTAACAGTTAAGTAATGTAATGTAAAGTAATAGTTTGTATCCTAAAAAATTACTTTAATAAATGATATTAAAATTAAGTAATAAGATGAAAATGATTATGAGACTCACGGTGAGGAATTTGTGCAGTTCGAGGTTGCTGTTGGGGTCATTCGTGACCTCGAACAGCGGATGGAAGATGTTGCTGAGGAACTCCTGGAAGTTGGTCATTATCTTGTTCGACTTAAAGATGTCGCTGAAAGAAAGAAAAAGAAGCTGCTGTTAAATTATTTTCAATGTTGGTGGCAGTTTTCTGTTGCCAGAGACCATCTAAGTGGGTATTATTTTAGCATCTATTTTTGCTGCAGTATTACTACAACTACTGCGTCCGGTTTTGAGGGTGTTGTAACTAGTAAAATTACTAGGGTAATGGAACAGAATAGGAACGTGTCGTAACGAGAACAATGTTCACTGCATAATGAGCGAATGAGTAAGAAAATGAAAGATCTTATCAAGACATGAGTCAACGAGAAAGTCTCTACTGACTATAAGCGCGGGATCTGTATCAGCCAGCGCACGTTGTTGGAGTGCACGTGGTACTGGATGGCCCAGCGCGCCAGCTTGCTCCACTCTCCCGCGCTCTTTCCGTAGATCGACAGCCTCAGCTCCGCGTTCTGGTATTTGCTCTCCTCCAGATCCGAAGCCACCTCCTGCCGATCGAAGTGTAATTGTTTAAACATTCTTCAATAAAAACTGTTTTATTAATCAAACATAACCGAACCCTTTGTAAATCATTTTTGCAGGGAGAAAACTTCAAAAAATTTCTCCCTACAAAAACGTTTTGGAAGAAGTTAGGGTTTGATTAATCAATCATCAGCCTATAGCCGCTTACTGCTGGACAAAGGCCTCCTTCAAAGAGGCCATGTCAGGGTTATATATAAAAATTGTTTGTGAATGGAATTACTAGGGTAACGAGACAACAACTTGTACCTTTAAGGCGACGAGCACAATGTGGTCCAGGGTTCATCACCCTACTCAGTTCCACGTTATCATAAGCAGATGTATCACTTACCATTAGGTGTATGTCATCCTCATCTCAATGCTTTGAGAAAAATAAAAGTAAAAGAAGCAATGTAGTGAACATAGAAGCTTACTTTAATGATCCTGGCGAAGTACTTCCCGTTCATGTAGTTATCGGTCTTGAGGAAGACCTCGCGCAGTCTGCTCTCGCCGATCGGGTTGTACTTGGCGTTGAACTTGTCGAACCGGTGGAACGTGTTGCGGTCCTGAGAATGTATAAATTTATTTTATTAAAAAACTTAAGAGATATACGTAGAATTGATCAGGACGCAGTAAACATATGATTGAGGTTCATAAATTGATTTGATACTTACCGCGTGTACGTCCAGCATATCCACTGTGAGGTCGTAAGTACTCAGATTCATGCTCTGGAACACAGCTTTGAGGGTCATAGGGGTGCCTTTGTGCAATGTTACGACCTGCAGAAAAATGTGTAGTTTAAATTTTAACATTGTTTTTATAATTATTCTTTATCTGTTTCATTTGCACAGTCATTTACATCAAAATAACTTAAATTTAGCATTAAGCATGTCTTCTGTTTTTTGGTTTATAACTTAAACTGTAATTTCTTTTATATTATAATTTGTTGTAATTTTTTCTATTGTTATATGTAATATGTAATTGTAAATAGCCTGTGAATATTACAGGTTTGTTTTAGGTGTAAGTTGTTGGCTAGTCAAAATAAATAAGTAACTAAGCCCTTGCCTTATAACACACTGTTTTCTGGTTCACCGCTTTGGTACACATGAGTATCATTACCTCAGTAATTTAAGTATCTGTACCGTTTGATAGAAATATGTTACCTCATCTGCGTGTTTCTTTAGAGTCTTCTTTATGAAGCGCAGCAGGTGTTTCTGGTTCATGCAGGATGCGGCGTGGATGTGCGTGTCCACTTTCCTGAAAATATAATGAAATACTTTAATAAATTCCAAATTGCATTACTTGTGTTGAAATGTAGCTATGGGCAGCAACTATCAGTTGAAAATAATAATGATGTTGACTAGCATTATAATATATGTATTATCACAAAAAATTAATTTAACAAATAGTACTTTTGTTGTATTTTTCCTTATGTTTTTCTCTCAGATCTTTTAAATGTATGTTACAATAATAATGCGTGTAATTGTGAGTGCTGGTTACTCCATTAATTTGTATACACATCAGAATTTAATCTGTATATAAACTTTAGTCTTAATGTTATTATGTGTTGTAGAATCATATTTAAATAGATAAAATAATGATAATAATTAACATCTTCATAATCAACGTTTAGTAGTGTTCGTTTTATTTTAACTATGATATTTTTTTAAACTGTCAAAATTTATCTGGCAAGTCGAATACTACTATGTAGGTTTCAAATTCGGGATTGTATACTGGATGTGATATCATACACTCTTTAGTGATATTATGTTCTCTTAATTTAAAGTTTTTCTTTATAAATGTTCACCTAAGGTTTTGTCAATTAATTTCCTCATATTGTATATTTTGATTTTTCAATGTATTTATTAAAGATCAACTAGTAGTATGTACCTGATGTTGTAGAAGTCCCTGTGAGGGACCGCCTTCTGCGACGCCAGCTCGCGCAGCTCATTAAGCAGCACGTGCAGCTGGAACTTGGAGGACAAGTAGCTCAGCCGCCGGTAGCAGAACGACTTGCTGCAAACAATGTATAATTATTTTTGTATAATTAACAGTATTTTTTTAGCAGCTCAAATTGAATAATACAAAAATAACTGAAAATCGTATGATTTTTATTACATAATATATTAGAGAACAAAACCTTCAACACTTTTCTTGTTTTTCTTTTAATTTTAATGATTGTCTGGAAAAGATTGCTTTAATAAGACCGCTCATTGTACATTCTCTTTTCAAATTTATTTATTGTTTTAATTTATAACTAGCTGTTACCGCCGACTTCGTCCGCGTGGTATTTAAATAAAAGAAATATAGAAAAAGTATATAATAATGTATGTATACAACTTTCCCATTTGAATCGAAAAATTTTCATTGGTTTTAATTTTTTTTTCGTAGGTTCCTATTTTTTTCCCTGCTATTTGCCAGTGAAAGTCCCGTCTAAATCGGTCCAGCCGTTTCAGAGATTAGCCGAAACAAACAGACAGACAAAAATTTTAAATTTTTTTATTTTGGTATATGTACCGTAAAAAGCGGATATTTTATTACAACAAACAGACACTCCAATTTTATTTATTTGTATAGATTTTGGTGTACAATAGAGAGTACTTATTTATACCTTAAATATTGAGATCTTTACTATGGTATTGGTACTCACAGCGGGCCGTCGGCGATCATGTTGCACATGGTGTTCATGTCCTGTATGTACTGCGCGAGGGTGATGTACTCGTACGGCACGCGCCTCTCCTCGCCCTCCTCCTCCCGGTACAAGTTGAACACACCATCATCGGATTTGATGATGTAGCCCTTCGCCTCCGGCATCGGGCACTCCCACGGGTCCTTGTCCTTGAACGGCGGGTGCACTATGTGATCTAAACGCAAACAGAGCAATAAGACAACAGTGTGCAAACATCACTATGTTCTAGTCTGATCGTGAAATTACTGGGGTGACGAGACTTAGCATCTTAAACAAAATCTTTAATTAAATTATATTACTTGTGTCAAGTTTTTTGTTATTTTGTAATTTAATTTAATATTTAATTTTTAATAATTTTTTTAATTTGTTATTAATTTGCAATATGCTGTTTAATAATTAATAGTTTTTTTTTGTACTTACATATAAGTAATGCATGCTGTGCCTCCTTACACTTAAGATTCACAATGTTTTGTATTATATTAAGTTGAATAGTATTTAAATATTGTGTTATTTTTTGGAGAATATATAAATAAATAAATAAACTTCTTTAAGGCTGTATGATAAACCAGTTTTAGCTTTTTTAACTTATAATCTAACTTCGTTTAAGTATAAGCTGTAAGTTTTCTTACATTAAAATAAACCATATTTGTTTCTTATTTTAAGGAAACTTTTTGCTGTGGTGCGATATCATAATAGCTTATACTTATTTTCTTGAAATTTTTTTGTTCTTTATTTTTTACAGGTATTCCTTACTTAATAGCTTAGTCCCCAATTTTCTTCTTAGTCGTATTTCCTCATGACCGAGGGTCGTCGTCATTATGTGTAATGAAACTTTAGATTTTTTGTTATATATACACGCGCTCTATCAAGTGTACCCTATGAACTTGTATTAATATAAAAAATTATTTAATATTGTAAGATGTTAAGGGTAAGTTACCAGCGATGTGGCTATTGGGCATTTTGGTGCTGGGCGTGTGGTTTTGCGGCGCGTTCGCGTCCATGCTGCGCACGAAGCGCGCCGTGATGGTCGCGTAGCTCTGCTGCGACATCTCCATGTACCGTTTGCGGATCTCCAGCGCCTGAACCAAGTAAGAGGAGGCCAGCTGCAGATCCTCGAGTGGCACCTGCGAAAGACGCGCTCGGCGTAACTAAGAGAAATCAAAACGATTTTACGTAACGTTAATCACCATCTAACCCAGTGTTTCCCAGCGTGAAGCCCACGCCCCACGATAATGGTCGACACGAGTTAACCCATTCGCTCTGGGCCATTTAAATGCAATGCTAGATTTCGGTGCCGAGAGTTTCGCCAAAAT
>DWMX01001084.1:0-17916 GCA_018246375.1 Byasa alcinous | reverse complement strand
TACATAAAGGTTGACCAAAAAATCAGCTTTAAAACTGCATTAAAACTTATTGCTCCACCTAACATTTATTTTTAGCTTGGCACCGTTAAAACTTTAAACACTAGGTGGGCCGATAGATGTGTCCGGGAGTGTATATAAATTTATAGTTTTAATGATAGATACTCTGATGGTTAGACTTAAAGAAAGGAGACGATAATTATTTCAAATAAGAGACATATTGTGTACTGTCCCAAACAAAGTAACACTTCCAGAATCTTTAAATATACCCCACATGGATTGTATACGGCAAATGGAATTACGGAGATAAAGATCCGTATCCTCAATTACTTTAATGCTACGATCAGAAAGAATCACAATTGTAGAGGGGTCAGGACCCTCATATGATTTAGTTCTGTTCGAATGGCTAGTGAGAAACACGAGCGTTGGGGCAGTCAGATTGAGTACCTACTATCATGTCTCGGTTACGCAGTCGGCATCGGAAACGTTTGGAGATTTCCCTATTTGTGTTATAAAAATGGTGGTGGTACGTTATTTTCCCGTGTTTAATTTACTTAAATTACAAACAGTCTTCTTATTGTTGGAGAGACCCGATCCTTCTCTCAAAAGAAGAGAGTTAAGGGTAAAATTTTTTATTACTTGAGAGAGAGTACAAGGGAATATTTGCAAATATTGCAATTTAATAGACTGGTACTTTATTATTGCTATTAGTCATGAGATAAAATCGTGATTAAGATACTCGCCTAGATTAATTTAAAAAAAAATGTGTAATAAGAATAAAAATTATGTAATAATCTCTTACAAGGTATGTATACAAATGCTTTAATAATTTCTAATACACACTTGCAAAGATGTTGTGATGTGAAATTAGTTAATTTATAGAAAAAATACTGAATTTCAGGTGCATTTCTTATACCTTATTTTCTAACACTTGTCGTATGTGGTATTCCACTGGTGTATTTGGAAACAACATTGGGCCAATTTGCCAGCGCAGGATGCATTTCAATCTTCAATATGAATCCACTGTTCAAAGGTTTGTTATAAAACCTAAATCTTTTTATATGTGATTGGTAACAATGAATTTAGGATCCCCTATTCTATTTTATAACATATTCCCAGGAGCAGGCTATGCTGTAATCATACTGAATATAATAGCAGTGACTTATTTCGCGGCTATAATGTCTTATCCACTACTTTACATCTACCATTCGTTCAGCTCGCCGTTACCCTGGCAAAGTTGTGGTAACTCATGGAATACTGAAAAATGTTCAGAGGTGATGCATTTATTTTTTAACAAACAATTTAATTTAAACTGTATGCAAAGTAAGAATAAAAAATAACTGTTTTAGATTACGGGGAATTCAACGTCTATAATATCAAGAGGATCAATAACAACACCCGAAGACGAATTCTTTCAGTGAGTACAGGATTTTTTTGATATTTTTTTATAAAAGTAACTTACTAATGTTTACTACTTATTAATATTTCATTAAATTTCAGTATTCGTCTGTTACAAATGTCAGCGGGACTTCATGAGATAGGTGGCATCGTGTGGCCCGTATTCTGGTGCAATTTTATTTGTTGGGTCATCGTCTACCTGTGCATATGCAACGGTGTCAAGAGCGTCGGTAAGGTGAGCTCGCTCGTTCGCGAAATGAATTCCTTACTACTTAGCCTTTAAGCCAGACTTAAAATAGAATTTTGATTTTTCAGATTGTTTACTTTACAGTTTTATTCCCGTATATGGTGCTGTTCGCGTTATTTATAAGAGGGGTGACCTTACCGGGCGCCGGGCAAGGATTACTCTATTTCATACTACCCGATTGGAGTCAACTAAAAAACCCAAAGGTTAACAAATGAATTGATGATAAAGATGTTTGAGTTTATTCTGCTATTATAATGATATGTCCTTAGGTTTGGGCGGATGCTGCTACGCAAATTTTTTACTCCCTCGGACCAGGGTGGGGAGGTTTAGTCAGTATGGCTAGTTTCAACAAATTCCATTACAATAATTTGAGGTATGTTTACGGACAAATCTAAAGTAATTGATTAATTTTAAAGTATCACTTAAATATTTCTTAAATAATCGTACAAATATAGACAGCGTAATCTACATTGTAATGAATAGATATAGAACAAATTTGATGCTAATAATAAACTTATATTTTGTATTTTCGTACTCTTCGTTTCGTCCGACCTGTGAACCTGACGCATATTTATCAAATATTGCATAAATGAGCTGTATCATGTTATTCAGTGTTTGTTTTTAGGTCGTCAATAATAATATCAATAGTTAACAGTGGTACAAGCGTGTGGGCTGGTTTCGTGGTATTTTCGGTACTAGGTTTTGCTGCGGAACGAGCCGGGGTGCCAGTGGGCAAAGTGGCCACAGCCGGGCCAGGGTTAGCTTTCATTACATATCCGGCAGCTGTCACTATGATGCCTGCACCGAACTTCTGGGCAGTTACATTCTTCGTTATGCTATTTTTTCTCGGAATCGATACTATGGTAAGTAACATGATATGTTAATTTCTGACTGCAATGGTTTATAACAACAAAATTTTTTATTTCTTAGTTTGTTACCATAGAAGCTGTCATAGCCGGACTCTTGGACGAGTATCCCAACTTGCGACGGCGCAGAAAACTGATTACTCTTATGACTTGCTTAGCGCTCTTCTGTATCTCTATAATCTGCAATACGAAGGTCAGTTAGTAAATGTTATAAAACGATAATCGATCTTAAAATAACGCATATTATGTAAATATTAGTAATTATGCGGATTATTAGTGTTATTTATTACAACAATTATTAATGTTTTTAATTATTTATTATTGTCAACTTAGTAATAATAGAATTACGCTCGTCGATGCCTAGAACGGCTTTAATAATATCACAATCGGTTTTCATTCTCAAAGTTACTTTTAAGCTAAGAGTTTTCGTTACTTCTACATATTTATTTGTTTGAAGGGTGGACTTCACATAATAGGACTGCTGGACTCTCATGTGGCGATTGCTTGCGTGCCTACAGTTTGCTTTATGGAACTAATAGCCGCCGTGTACACGTACGGACAAAATAAACTGAGCACGGATGTTCTCTTCATGACGGGAAAACCGCTTCACAGATTCTGGCTAATTCTATGGAGATATATACTGCCTGCTATACTTCTGGTAAATATGTTATCTGAAAAAGGTTTTTATTATTATTATTATACAAATCCAATAAAAATATTTATGTGCTATCACGCAATAAACTGTTATAGTTTGTCGTACATTATTTTGTCATACATTAACCGTTAGTTGATTTATGTTACAAATTGTATGAAATTTAAATAACTTATATATTGCTAAACCTATAACATTCAAAGGCAATGAGTGTCAGCACTTAATGTGTATTAATTTTGGCCATTCGCCACGAACACTCATCGGATAAAAGAAGATCGAAACATTTTTCTGTGTATACACATGACGGCTGTTTACAAACTTGTCACTGTTCGGAGCTTTGTTTGGCAAATCTTCGCTGGCGCTTCCACACTATCCTGAAGGGATAATAAACAAGATTTAGATACAAAGCCAACATTTGGTACATATATAAAGAGAGCTATTGAGATCCACATATGATTTTTTTTAAAGTCTTAACTGTAATGGATAATGTTATTAATAGACATACCAAAACAACTAATTTCGTAAACAATGTTTGTATGTATAATATATGGCGAAGATCAATTGATTTTGATAAAATTTGGTACGATTTTAATAGACAGATAATTCCAAACAATACGTAGATAATGTTGTTCACAGAAAAAATTCTTCATATTATCAAGGTATTTATGAGAAGGACAAGTACCATTAAAAAGTACTAAATTGAAGCTCGATGTCAATTTATTACTTTCTGCGAACATAGCAGTTCTTTTTTGTATTATAATTTGTATTGTTTTTTTTACATTTATATATTAAATTATTTTCTCTGTTTAGGTGGTGACCGTCTACTCACTGCGCGAGGCGTCCAGTTTCGCAGGCTGGTGTGTCGCACTTGCTTCTGTAATATGTATTCCAATTCATGCGGTCAGAACTATTTACAAATCGAGAGGACCGGTGTTACATGTAAATATTATAATTCGTTGCGACAAATCACAAAACGTAGATAAACAAGTTGATTCTGGATAAGGCGAACGCTCGGAAGTACGATTATGATTGGGATCTTTTATATAGATGCGATAATGTGGATATTGAAAAGCCTACAACAATAATACTCCTTAGGAAAATTAACTCCACGTTTAAGTATTTATTAAACCGCAATGTGACAAAGAGAGTAAAACGTTTACGACGAGTTAATAATATAGACTCTCGTTACCAATAAACTTATTAATTACAACACTTCTCTAACATCAACAGTTATATTTATACATGACTTTTGAGTTGTCTTTGACTAGAAAGATCTGCGACCATTAGAGGCACAGTAATACAATCTGCTTTTTTCCTCATTGTTCGAGTAGAAATAAAATTTTACGTTGTTTCAGCGAATAAAAGAAAACTGCCGTCCAAATGCGAATTGGGGTCCAGTCGAAACTGAAATACGTACATCATGGAATGCCTTCCGTAATAGGGAAAGGCACATTCCCTTAATTGTAATAAACAATGAAATTAATGCCTCATAATCTTTAACTTTAACGTTGAAATAAAAAATATACTTTTACTTACATCGTTTCCATTTTTTTAATATGATGTTTTAAAAGAACATAAGTATTTTTTTCCAATACTTTAAAGTAATATAATGACCATCACAATTATCTAATGGCTTCTTTTTTAAATTCTGTAAGACAGAACAGGCTAAAAATATTGAAATAGTTTAAAAAAACATAAGCAGTTGTACAAAAATTAACAAACCCCTACATTAAACATCATAAAAAATTTGTCATACTTTAACAACTCATTTTCGTGAAGCTATGATCACATTTCAGATGGAGTGACGTGAAATCTCTTCATAATGACATAACATGTTGCTACATATTTTACAATCCATCATCGTCATCATCAACAAGTATCTCCAAACCGACCGGTCCTGTGCAATAAAATCCATAGACTAAAAAAGAGGTTGCAAGCAATACTGAAATACCGGCCATCTGACGTATAAAAATATATTAAGTTTTTGGCATGCTTCAAATTAGACAGTTCGTTTCTATTTGGTTTTAAAAATTATTCCCAGTATTATTACCTTTAAAAAATTTCCGCTATGATTTAAAATTATAAAGTTTTATCTAACAATAATAAGTTAAATTTAAAGTGTTATAAAAACTGTAACAATGGCTGACCAAAATGATAAAGACAAAAGAGTTAAAATTCAGGTATAAAAACAGCGCTTCGTGCGTTGGTATAAGGCTTACTTTTTGTAATAATATCGACTAATACTTGATCTTAATTAATTCCTGCTTATATTACCTAATGCTCTGAAGTGATAAATCGGTACAGATGAAGAACAACCCCGAAACATGCCCCATACAAGTCCATTTAGCTCAAAGGTCATACAATTTTGTAGGTAGCTCTAAATGTAACTATTGAGGGTACATTTTGTAATCGACACTAACAGATAATGCTTAAGTACTTTAGCTATTTTTTAAGGCCAAATAATAGTTTTATTAGTCAAGAGCAAGAGTCATATATGATTTAACTTTTAACAGAAACTTTTAGTATAATCTTAAAACGATTCTTTAATATATATATTAATTTGTGGACAAAAGGTGGAGGGCGAGGATGAACTCGGCGAAGGCGAAGCGGGAAGACGAAAAATGAAAAGATTTCAGTTACCAAATTTACCACGGTGGTGGCAAGCGATGATAATAAAATATGCGTTAGTATTTCAAATCTTAAGCAAATAATATAATTTAAGCTCTTTCCTCATCCAGCTATGAATTTACGCCGACTGTTTGATGTAACTTCTTAAAGGTAAAAAATTAAAAAAGTATATGCAGCAACGTATAGTTGCTGTTGATTTCGTTTAAGTAAGAGATTATGACATTCTACAAACATTATAATTTTTTTTATTGCCGCTTATAAACAGTTTTCAAACATGAAACGACAATGAAAAATTGTGAAAGCTTTTAAAAATGTAAATGAATGGCGAAAGGTAAACTTAATTCTTATAAAAACCTTAACCAATACGTTAAATAATAACTACGTATTTATTACTTCTCTATCTCTTTATAAACTATACTGAGCAATACTTAATATAGTTTATAATAAAAACATATTATGTTTAAATGTTAAAATTGCATCATACGTAAAAAATTCCATGGCCGCACATATAGCTAACATTTGACCGAAAAGTATAAATATATTGCAATCAATAATAAGAAAAATGTTTTAGATTGATAACTTATTTTGTGTAAACTATCTTGTGTTATACAATAATATTGACAATTTGATTGCTGCCAGTAGGGTCACCTTTCAAAGATGATCGCATTTCAGTAACTTTTCATCACATCTTTTTTATAATATGTTCCATTTTTTTCTATCTATATAACTTTTTTGTTAGTACAAGAAATTGAGATAAGAAAAATGTAACAGTTCATCATAGATTTATTATCTATTTATACTACATTATCAATTATATACCAAAAGCCTATGACCTCTACTAAGCAACTTACCCACTATATGGATCATGTATGTCAAAAAAGTGTAACCTGCAGGTATATATGTCTTTTATAAATGTTCCTAGATTTTTTTAAATCCATTGAAAATATAAGTAATGCAACTATACATATAATAAACGAAAATCGTTACACATTATTACAAATGGGCATGTGCAGTAGCATCTCCACGCAGCCATCATGCACTTGGCTTAAAGGATTAGAACTTGTCACATAATCCTGATTTGGAAAAATTAGTGTAACAGATTTTATCGCATTTTTTTAATTATTTATTATCCCGGACTTTCGACTAGACACCGTCGAAACTTTAAACACTGGGTGGTGGGCCGATAGATGTGTCCGGGAGTATATTTCTTGTTCTAATCGCGTTGTTACTACCCAACCGTTTACTACTTATCTTATTGGCTTTTGTTACTTTAATTAGTTACTATAATTATATGCTCATTCAATGTTATAAACAACAATTACTCTACTCATTTGACCAATAGATAGGCAGACATTTGCGTCACGTGTTTACACTTGCTATTACTTAATTGATTTTTCTCCTAAAACCCTGCTCTTTTGCAACAGGAAGCAGTTCGAAGATTTAATGATGGCAAAATATTGATGATGAATCTGTTAACATTTTTTCGAAAGTTTTTGCGTGTCCCCACAAAACAAACAAATGGTTTGGCGGTTGAAAAAAATTGGTGACATGCATTTAGAATATTTCTGCAAGTTTGTATATCTTTAGTCACGAATTGAGGAAAGACTATTGACCTCATTCTAAAAAACTATGAATTGAAGTTATTTATAAAAGTTAATTTGGTAAATAATATTCTTTTATTCAAAAAAGGGATATATTAACAAAACAGGTGCAAAGTCATCCTCCTGAATAATCCACCCTTGGCTCCAAACTTCTCTATAATCTTTGTAGGATAATTTTCGGTAAGTTATTTTCTCCGTTCAAATTAAAAGTAATTAATATATTAATAATTAGGTAATTATCAAAACTAGACAACTGTAAGAAGTCATGCGTGGTCATACATAAAAAGGAAACAAGAGAAAGAAGATATTCATTGAATTGAATATCTCTTTGCTTCTATACTAACTAGAAATTGTTGAGACGTCAGAAATGCAGAATATGACTGCGTAATTTGCGGTAAGTTGATGTCAGTGAACTAGATGACAACGTAATTATTTTCGTGTGACTGCGAAGGCCGTGTGGGAGCCTGCTGACCCGGTCGCGGCGACGTTGGCGCCATCCGGGTCACCCTTGCTGGGTAAACGGGCGAAAACGGGACACTCTTTGCACGGGTCAGCAGACGGCATTTAAATATTTACCGTTCAACCAGCCCAGTATATTTATAATTGAATTAGATTGAAACAAGTGGTATAAATTTCGAAAGAACATAAATCTGTGAAAGCATTTGTCCGTTCACCGTAAAGATAGCGGATATATGAATATTTTGGTTTTCTTTCATTATCCGCTTTTTTATAACTAGCCACCAGATTACGCAGAGGCGTTTCTAAAAGTCTTCTAATGCGTTGCAAAAGATATACAAAACTGACATGATTTTTATTCCTTAATATCCGTTTTTCAATTTGCCGAATAACAATACAAATAGACAAGTTTGACCACAAACGTTGACAACGTGAGTTATAGTAAGGTCTGTTGCACCTTTATTTAGAGAAACGTTATTTTAATAACTATCTTAAATATTATTACATAACTTGAAAATTAATATGTTAGTTACATTCACTAATGTAATTTGTTAAATATGCGATAATTTGTTACTACACGAAGTTATGTTTTTGAAGTCATGTAATAATACAAGTAGCAGTAGATGATTTTATGAAAAAAAGTCCCTAGAATATTAATCATGTGTAATAAATGTCTATAAGTAATAGTTTGTGGAAGTTGGTCTGTGCGACGTGTCAAAGATTATTAATGTTCGCGTGTGAGACACGTGGGGTGTGGTAGCGGCTTGGGGGAATGGGGTGGGTTGGCACTTGGTGACTATAATGGCGGCAGCAGTCATTGCACCTTCAGCCGTTTGTGGGGCAACATGCAACTGTCGTAATCATGCAGCGTACGAATTCGAGCGCGTCGGAGGGCTCGTTCTGGACGACCATAGAACTGCTCGCGGACCGCGGCCGGAGGCGGTCCACTTGCGACTACGACGAGCCGCCAGCCAACGAACCACCGAGAACCGCGTCCGTCTTGAGGTCATTATATCCAACACCCACATGCACTTTATACACTTTGTGCCCAGGCACGCATTAATGTACCGCTTTATGTCGAAACCTATGAATTATTTTCAGCTACAAATCATCTATGAGATTATACTTTCATCTAATGTAATAAATTACATTGTTCCTAAAGCTCTTAGAGTAAATTTACAACTACATGCATTTATAACATTTGTCAGACATTTTGTTTTATGTGGAAAGGACGCGAACCGAAAATTAATTCGACTGTTGTTGTTTAATTTAGCTTCACTTAAACTTATATATTTACAGTAATCTAAATTGTTTGTTCGTTCGTTTTCCTTTATGTATTTAATTTAAAATTCTCTTGTGTAAATCTTTCTGTATTTGCATATGTTAAAACATATCTTTGTATATCTTGTCCTTATTGATATTAATAACCTTTGACGCGTGTAAACGTAGTAAAAAATATACAGATGTGGTATCAATTCTCAGAAATCGCGTCTTATTTTATTATTCTTGGAAAGTAACGACTCTGTGATGAAAATCTATGAAATTTTATTACTATTCGATAAGTTTGATGTTTTCTTCACAAGGAAGTTTCAGCGATTAAGTGTTTATTTTAAATAAACCGCCGACAAGAGAAGGTTTTCAGTGCATTACTGTTCATACAATTATCTGTTGCTTGTCATTTCTGGAACAGTAAAACGTATGAAAGTTAGTCCCAAAATATTAAATCGAACTCCCGAGGGAGAAGTAAAAAATATTTTTGTGTTATAGTTATTAATACTTATAGTATAGTTATTAATTATATTAATAGTTTATTTTTAGTTACATCAAAGGTGTAATAACGTGAAAATGTAAGAGAACTTTAAAACCTATATGGAAATTGCGATTTTGATGATTATAATTTTTTTTTGGAACGGAATAAGCATAACTCAGCTTTAAAGAAAAGAAAATATAAAATGTTGAATTATATATGGCTAATTACACTTTTTACGAAATTTGAGCAAGCATTATTTTTATAAATAATTATTCTGGTATCAGTTTATCTATATGAGACGCTTCCTTGATCCAATTAACCGCTTCGCCAGACGTTTTCATCTAACAATAATAACGTATATAATGGACTGTTAAAACAGATATGCACTTAAAATAAAAATATCTGGCAACAGTTCATATTCAAAATATCTAAAGTTATTTTTACCGTCAATCGTTTGAACGTGCAAATAAAACTATACATCAATAATATACGTAGATGAAAATGTTGCTAATACTGTAAACTGTAAAGTAGAACGCAAGTATTCACGAACGATGTAAACCCGTGACGTGAGCTTTATCGCTTTAAAAATATCACGGCTTACCGTTTAACAGCCGAAAATTTATCTGACTTTTCAACATCGTTTAAACTATAAATTCATTAAAACGCTTTAAATTACGTTTGTGTCTTTATATTTGATTGGAACATATAAACTGTATAAATACCGTGATTAGCGCTTCAGCCGATTAGATTTGAGACATTTTGTTTACTACGCTCTCGCCGCATGTTACGTAGTTTGACGTGAATACACTAGCAATCCCCTCACGGCGCTTTTTATATCCCGGGGATACAATTGCCCTAACAAATCTCTCGCGCTACGATAACAGTTTCATTTATCGCCCATCTTGATTCCCAGTTTTGAATTCGACTTTTTACTTCTTACTAACGGCTAATAAAAATGAATGTATCCGATCTATTTATTACTCGTGATTCAAGTGGACTTTCATCGCTCGGATTTCTCGGGAGCGTTCATAGTCCCGCAAATTCAGGGCGTATTTACATTACACGACCGCAAGCGTGAGCGTAAAAGTGTGACGTGGCCGCGCCAACGTCGTCGTAGTCGTCACGTGTAAATTGGTCTGTGTATAAACATTTATGGTAACGGGCGCACGTACATTTTCAATAATGACCTTTGTCATTTTTTAATCATAACACAGTTCTGTTCTCGGAACTTCACCGGATCGTTTAGTTTTAGAAAATAACAGAATACATGTCGGCGGTTTAAATTTTTTTAGCTGCCCTATAAACCTTTGTGGTTTCTTACAAGCTAAATGACAAAATTTGTTGTATATTTTTGTTTAACTCATAATAAATTAAAAAAAAGAAAAGTGACATAACTAAAAAACTTTAAAAAAATTTCATTCTCTCTTTTAAAGGTTGCAATTTTAAGAATTTATCAGTTTAGATATTAAACTTAATTTCAAAATGTTCTGGAATATGTCACTTTTCCATTTAACTGACAATGTGTACATTTTTCTTTCATGCTTCTTTCTTATTAATGCTTTGTAATAGTCATTGCTGAATGTTTTCAGCGTGAACCGTTAAAAAGATTCAAGTATCAATTATTATTCGGCGTAAAGCCCTTTTATTACATTTTAGCGACAATTTTTTTATTAGATATATTTAGATATTAGGGAATGGTTTTTTTAGTTACTTAGTTCCTGTTGGCACTTGCTTTATATATTTTTGGATTTTGGTATACCATCCGAACTACAAATTCTATGACGCAAATTTCACCCAAAATATATCTTTCATTGCTTACATCACTTACGTTGTTACTTACTGCCTTTATACTGATAGAGTAAATTTAAGTAAAAACACTATAATAACGCAGGTTTTAATTTAAAAATTTTATCATTATAACCAACGCCAAACCATTCTTTTTATCGTCAACTGGAGTGATAACCTTCACTAAAAATGCCACAAGCATGTTATGTTTCGTAAGTCGGTTATTAACGCAAAAAAAAATCGCGGACCGTGATAAACAAATACGTCATTTAAAATATAAGGAAGTATATAAATGGCCTGAACAGTGTTATTAATTATTTATTTGATATATTTCATAAGATAATTACTTCTGTATCATTGGGAGTATATTTTAAACGCTGTAGACAGCTTCTTTCATTTATAGCTCCACATTAATTAGCCACTTTATAAACATTAATGAAAAATGTTATTGTTTAAAACAATTCACTTATAGATCAAAGATGCTGTACATTCTCGTGTTTATAATGGTATTTAGCCATATGTATTAAGGACAAAATTAAAGTAGAGGAGATTTACAAAAGGTTTTGTAAGACATACCAGATAATTTTGTAAATAGAGAGAAATTTGCTTTTATCTGGAAATTTTTTAAAAAATATTCATAATTTTTTTTAGCGAACTTAGATCGTCTAATAAACAATTTTACTGAACATATTGTATATTGTACGTCATCGTCGATCATTTAATAATCGCTTATCCTGAACTTCATATTCGTTACAGCATCCAAGATGTATGTATACCAAAGTGTGCTAGAAACTACGAATAAATCTTCCGACTCTTTTGTAATAATACATTCAATACGATTGACAGATGGAATAAATTTCGATTACGTCTATCAATGATGCTATTTATTTACATAAGCTCTCATGCAATCTATTTTAGCTAAATTCACACCGTACCATGTCTGTTTTATATCGCATTGGAGGAGTTGTCACTTTTAAATGTTATTATGGGATGACTAACGTAATAAAATCATTACTAAGCTTTAAGTTGAGAAAAATGTAATCATAATCACAATTACATTTAATTACTTGTAAACACACTCAAGTTTTTAAAATGTTTATCGAACAAATTAACAAGTAATAGATAATATATAACATAATTGGAGAAGTAAAAAGGAAACTTCTATATAAACTCCATTGAAAAGTAGTTCGATGGGTTTGTACGTTGTATAAAATTTACAATCTTTTACACAAAAGTTTTATACTGAAGTACTGTATGATATGAATTAGAATAGCTTAATATATTTTCACTAATCACAATAGCACCAATTATCTAGATATAGAGACGACACGATAAGTTTTATGAGGTCAAAGTAATGTTAGTAAAAACTACTTACGTGTATAAATGGATTAAAGAAAATTTAGGATTTTCTCAAAACCATGGAAATCAATCAATGGAAATTGATAACTGAAATAGGACAAATAAGTCAAGGCCGTACAATTTCGTATATTTATGAAGCCATAAACGTGTCTAGAGCCAGACGAATATCTTGTAATACATTAAATTCTAAATGTTAGTATTAAATTAGACTAGTTCACGTCTTAGATCGATTGGTACTCGTACTTTTCATGAAATTGCATGTGTGATAAAAACAGTCGGATGGTGACTCTAATTCTATCTTCTTATTGCCAAACCATAAACAATGGGAGCAGAAAACTTATATTGGACTAATTTTTAAATTGTTAAGAATATTTTTCCAGATACGAGTATATGATAGTAATAAATATATCATGTTCTCGTATACATTCCGAATTTGGAAGTAATCATTCAATAGTGATTTATTAATTAACACGTCAAAAAGTAAATAGTTTATCCCTCGTCATCATTATCATAGTTTTCAGTGTCATCTTCCACGTTTTCATTAATTTAAAGGTAATTCATGTAACGAGATTTTTCATGAAATTTGATATTAATAATTAAATCCTGTTAGTATTTCGTAACAAATATTTTTTACTAAATATAATACTTGTTAATTTTTTAAAAGCATAAATTATAATTTTGAGGCATGTTTATGGATACTGGGCGCTAGGCCAGCGTGGTGGTTAAATGGCCTAGATTCTCTCTTAGTAGTCGCCGTGTCCCGACAGTGGGGTAATTAAGTGGATTGTTTATTGAAGCATGTTGAATTGACGGAAAGGCTAAGCCCTTCGTTTAAAGAATATTAATTCAAAAACCCATCAACCACCAACCTTTGGCATGTACTCGTATGTTCGTCTGAAAACGTTTAGACATGCAATGTAAAGGAGATTACATAATGTGTTATCTGAATATTTATCACCATTGTCATATAATTTATCGCCTTTATTAATACATTTACACAATTTTAAATAATAATTCTCGATGTATAAACTTACATTTCAATGTATTGAAATTAATAAGATTAACCGCAGATTGTTTTATTATTTACAACGCAAAAATCGAGATAGACTTTCAACTTCTAGTGAGTGTGACTTCTAGTAAAATAACATTTTCATAACATTATAACTTGGTATCGTTGGACAATTGTACATTATGTTCGTCACATTGAAACAATATCTAATGTGCCGTTTGATTTCACACCTACAACACATCGGACGGTACATATATTTACATTATACAGTTTACTACTTAACTATGGAAATAGATTGCTTAAACAAGGGGGTAAGTCTTGTTTAATTCTTTTAAAAAATTTCAATCATCGTAAGTAATGATTTAGGTAAGTGTAAACGTTGCCTGTCGTGCCTTACATGTGTTGGCGGGGGCCGTGCCATACTGTACCAGGCTGATTCTATAAAGGTATCAACTATGACACGAGGCGCCTAGCGTCAAAACTACTAAAACTTTACGGCGGAGACGGCTAGACGGTAAGACTTTTAGTCCGATGCGCACCAAAACACGTATCAAGACGAACCGGCAAACGGTACAACCGCCCACTCGGGGGAAGTAAGTATTTTGTGTACTTTAACTAAAGCTTAAACTTTAATATGTCTAATATTATTAATAATCAAAATAATTGTCCTTTTCTACAAAGGTTATAATCGTTTAATATAATTCGATGATGTTTAAAATGTGATAATAATTTGTTTTAAATCATACTATAAAATCTTAGTGAAAAATCCAATTCTGACTGTATGTCTTTCAATAAAATTCTAAAATTAACCTGATAAATTATGAATGTATATGCCGTATATTTTATAAACCGATTTTCTTCTCCAGCTTCTTCCACCCGCATGTTCGTGCCCGTTTGGAGAAGCACATGGGCTCGAACCTTGTGCGACTTACAGACAAAACTTATATGACAGATTTGGAAGAGAGGATACGTTGTGTAAATGAAGAAAACCTCAATAAGAGGATTTCCATGCGAGTCGTAAGTATTGTTTACTTTTGCATTGCTAAATTATTACGGGTTCGCGTATCTCTTACTACCAGTTGAAATTTTGACTTGTCTGATTGTTATTGTTAAATAAAAAAATATAATACTAAAAGCGTCATGTTTATTTACAGCTCGATGAAATGGAAAGACTGAAACGATTGATACTCGTTGGAAAAACTCCTCTTAAAGAGTGTCCTCCCGAGCTATTCCATCACCCGGTATTCGTATTTTGGCGAATGGTGAACAGAGAAGTAGCTAGAGCATCGAAGAAAAGAGCGGATGCCTATTACAGGAAACTAAAAGCGTCCCAGAAAGGGGATCATGTAAGTGATTATAATGTAATCGTTATTTACTTTACATTTATTATATTTATATATACATAAATCACATGAACAATATACCATTGTTTATTAAGGCCGTAATATACTATATAGAGTAAAAGTATTCAGTGCGAGCGTACTTGATAATCTTTAGCCTTGTTAGACCAGTGTAGAAATAAAAACATATCACTAATTTACCTTCAGACGATGGGAGAAGAAGTTGAAGCAGAAGAATCTGATGACGAAAGCGTTAAACTGACATCTGAAGAACTGCTCGCTAAGTGTCGCGAGGAGTTGGAAGAACTTAAAGAAGCGGATATCGAACAAGGTTTCCGATTTACCGATGAAAGATTTGCTCAACTTAAATACGAAACCAATGACATTAAAACACTGAAAGGTCTATCGGTAAGTAGTTTTTTTTTTTCATTTGTATGAAATAAACCTATAAATATATAAAACTTCTGACTCTTACAAATACGAGTCCATAACATTGATGATTGTATATTTTGTTAACAGACAATGTTATCGAAATTTCTCACTCAGGGATAATATTCAGATTTTTATGTACCATCTGAATAGTTTAAATCAAACAGAACGATGTCAGGGTGTCAAAAGGTCTACATTATCGATAGCTGTTCCTTGTGAACCATCTAAGATTTATGACATGCATTAGATGGGACACGTAGTAATCATTGTATTGTTTACATGTAAGTTAACAAGGCTCGTGTCAAACTAGATCCAACCAGATAACTAATAACACACACTGACCTATTGACGTTTAAGTTGCTCCTTGATATAAAACGCTAAATAAGTAACTCTTAGTGACGTGCATTTATTTATCTTTTCCTTAATATTCTACTTAAAACTATAGAAGGATATGCTTTTGACAAATTATAATATTTAAATGTGCAATGCAAACAGTATTACCGTATGAAGAAACAAAATTAAACAGATTTATAATTAATCTTAAATCTCCAACGAGACTTTTAACTACCTCGGTATTCAAATGTTATGAAATTTGAATACTTTTGAATTTGAGAGGGTGGGTGTAAGGAATTTTTCAAATTTGCCCAGTTAGCTTCTACTCTCGTAATAGTCATAACGTCCGTAAACATTATAACATAGCAAGAGACTTTAAAAGAACACGATGTTTTGAAATACAATTTCAATGAAATCAGTGTTCCCCGTACGATTTTTCAATACGAGTGTCAATGAGTTTCCCTGTCTAGGATTATTTTAGCTAATAAACAATGCATGTAGTATGATGATGGAGCATTATTTTAATAAATAAAATTAATTAAGAAAAAAAACATCTATGCACAATACTATTTTAATATAATGTGCGATCTGATGTAAGAAATTAATTTAAATGCTGAATAACCAAAAGTAAAGGTCCATTAGCATTAAATATGCTTTTATCCGAATTTTCGTATTGGTACTTTTGTGAACATCTAAGAATTTTAACGACCATAGTCACGACCATTCTCCTAAGAGTGTAATGATGAAGAAGAAGAAGCGTGGAACATCACTAGTTCTGTTTTATAGTTATTAATATGTCAAACAAAGTCCACATTTTCAACGTTATCTCAACGCCTACATTTAGTTATACTAACGCACATAACCATAATCACTTATAAGCCTCAAACGCCGTTTGTCAATATTTCTGCTAAAATCGGTGACAACCACTAGAACTTATATAGGTATTTTTTTTTATTTAATTTGCTTACTTTCTTTGCTAAATATAAACCAAATAAGTTTATTATTATAACATTAAAAGCTTAGTTAATTACTATCTTCAATATTTAGGAGACAGATAAATTATTTTATTTAATTAGACTTCCATAATTTTGTTTTTGCTATTCTTAAGTTAATTATTAAAGTAGACATAAATTCGGTGAGAAACACTATTTTACAGTTTACGCGATAATTTTGCCAGTGAAATACTTTTTAAATGACATTTAGTCTCAACAAAGTTATTTATTAATTTATACTAACCCTGGCTAGTTTTAACCGGAAAATCGAGTTCACATGGATGACACGTCGGAGTGTAATTAACCTTCGGATGTCGCCCCTCAGGCAATCAATAATCACGTTGTTTTCACTCGGTTATAATGAAAATTTACAATTTCGCTGATAATGGAGTGTTGTGCAATTAAAAAAAACAGTCAACAACACTTTGCTAACTATATTAGAAGCCCAAAAACATCATACACTTTCTATTTTTTCATGTACACTTTAATATTTTTTATATCAATTCCCATCTTTATGGGCATGTATTGTATTTAGTTTATCGCTATGGGTTGTTTTACGATTTACGTTCATTACATCCATTAAACTGTTATAGGTGCACGATACACTAGACAATTTGTTTTTGATAATGTATAGATTTTATCGCACCTTTAATATAATTAACTGCTTCGACTTTATACGTTTACAGAATTTCATATAGCATGATTTGTAACTGATCAAGTTTAAGGCTTTTTCAATAAGAAGCGGTTCTAACTAAAGACACCGTTTTCACTTGTTTGCAAATTTAGACCATATTGATTTATGCGCGAATAAAGATTATTAAGTATAAGTATTCAGTAATGCTAAAATATTAACCTAAATTTTATCGTAGTTTTGTGAGTATTTCTTCGGAATAAAATCAACATATTACAAGTTTTTTTTTATACTACTATGCGACGAGACGGGCAAGACGTTCACCTGATGGTAAGTGATATGCTTGCCCATGACAACGTGGTGCTGGTTAAGATGGTACACACTGCACCACATTGCGCTCGTCGCCTTGAGTCATAAGGTGTTAAGTCTCGTTACCCCAGTAA
>DWMX01001083.1:0-17917 GCA_018246375.1 Byasa alcinous | reverse complement strand
CCAACCTCGTTTTGTCAGTTTACCGCCATAGGAACATTGCTGTGTTCCAGTATGTTTAACACCATGTGAAATTGAGGTCAAGCGATAATCGTCCATAGTAGATAAAGAGTATTATCAGTGTATTGGATAATTTTGTAGATATATATACTTAAACAGTATAGCTAAACATTGTAATGATTTCTTTTAATTATAGTTTTAGTTTATTGTTATTTATAAGCAACAACGTATCATAGCCGTATAAGTTTTTGTTATAATTATATACCCATTAATGATAACCTTTTATTTTTCCAGTGGTTTCGGTTACATAGTAGGCTCGGTGGCGGGGGCAGCGGCGGGGAACTGGCGATGGGGGCTTCGCGTGACCCCGTTCCTCGGCGCGGTGGCCGTCGTACTCATACTATGGGTAATGCAGGACCCCGAGCGAGGGCACGCCGAAGACAGCACCATGAAACCCACCTCATACAAGGATGATCTTAGAGCGCTTATCAAAAAGTGAGTAGTATAATATTTTGTAACAAAATAAAATTTACGATTAACAGACAGGTAATTGTTTTTAATTAGTAATTAACTAATGCCAAATAATTTTTTTCTCACCCTTTCCTATGTTTCATACTTGGAGCTGATTTTTCTTTAAATTTATGGAATTTCGGTGTTTCAAACAGAAGAAAGGGAAACAATCATCGAAATCGGATTACTTCGGTTATAAGTTATGACTTCTTCGTAAATAAAAATTAACAAAGATTTTATGCTATCAATAAGTAACTAAACCTTTTATTGTTTAAATATTGCTATAAAATGTCGATTTTCAAATACTAAATGAAGAACTTTTTAAAAACGGAGGCTACGATAAAAACAATCACATCTTAGTTGCTCACTAACAATTCACGCCTAAAATGTTTGTCTTAATAAAATTAATAATTATGCTTTCATAATATGATATAAAAGGTTTTAAGTTTTTAGGTTTTTTCATAAATCACAGTTTAAGCGCTAACTAAATAAATTACGTGGATAGGGTAACGTAAATAGGGTCAACGGGGTTGTTCTCATTAGCCAGGAGCGCGGAGACCAGTGGTGCCACCTATTACCCTCTTGCCTAACACATTCATTGAATTCTAAGTGACGTGATGAAATCGAAATGCAATTTTGTTATTTTACAAAGTTGAAGCATTTACAAATAGAGCTACAGTGACTTTGCCTTCTTTTGTGATATTAAATCTATCTTTAATTAAATGTATAGTTAAGTTTGTGCGTAAAATATCATATTTTGATTAAAAAACACCTTGATTTTATTCATTCTTATAAGAAAAAGAGAGCAAATTTAAAAAAAGCTTATCTTTTCATGTAATGTTGTAAGAAAATCCAGCAAGGATAAGTCATTAAGCCTTTAAGTTAAATTTTTTTCCAGAAATCCTTATTTTCAATTATTTAAGGTATTTTAAACTGTGCAATACATTTATGTATGTACTATAATTCTTAATTAATTTAAAATTGTTTGCAATGAAGTTTACTTTAGTAACGTTTTTTGATTTTTGATTTGCCTTTATTGAAACGATTATAATCAGTATGTATACTTGTATTCCACGTACTTTTTACCCGCCCATAATTTATAATTACTACAATGTAATAACTGTATAATGACTAAATGTTTAACTTGTATCACAGACTTCTCTAGTTTCCGGGGTTTATAGTAAATAAAACCAACATTTGAATTATTATTTATGAATGAAAGTGATTAATCCTATTTTACTTTAATTTCAGTCCTTCGTTCATGCTGTCTACTTTGGCGTTCACTTGCGTTGCCTTCGTGACGGGCGCACTTGCATGGTGGGGACCACAGTTCATCTACCTTGGACTCAACTTGCAGCCTGACGTCGACATAACGAAAGAAAGGTATATTTCTTTTTTAAAAATATCGAAATTAGTTTTGTATTCTTGTATACAACAGTAGGTAAATTAATTTGAATTGTACCGTCCATAAATTGCACAAACCTGACAGTGGATTATTTTTCTGTTCGACAATGCGTCGAGATAAGCAGGACGATCACCTTATGGTAAGAGGTACTAATAACAATGTGACGCTAGTTAGGATGATAAACACTGCGCCACTTGGCGTCGTATTTTAGAAGTACTATGAAGCTTTTAAAAAAATAACTTCATCAGTATACGCTGAAATGACGATGATAATTTCATCACCAAATGTACGATTCCAACACTATTAACATCACATACGAACCATTTAAACACTTTTTTACCGCCTTGTCTGGATTATTGTAATAAAAATATTAAAGTTATAAGTAAGCGGCTAAAGTGTTAAAATTCCTATAATAATTAACCGATTGGCCTTGTTAACTTTATATTGTTTTAAATTAAATCAACTGTTAGTACTATTCGATTTATATAATATCAAGGGCATTTTAAAGGCTTTGTTAAACTTTACAATGTTGGCGCGAAAATGAAATTACTTAATGTATAAAACTCAACACTACAGCAAAACATTATTTGCATAAAATGTTTTGCTTTAACTTTTTATTTTATTACATCAATAAGAAAAAAAAATCTTTTACTGATTAAAGAATGCACTACATTTTGACATCTATCGAAGAATATGCTATAAATTTATTAAAAAAATTATAGTGTTGTTATTTATAGCTAGTACAGAAAAAAAATGTATGTCGACGAAAACAAAATATTCAACACTCTTCTATATTTACGAAAATCAAAAAATTTGTGAGCGTTTTTTGTGGGTACGTAATGATAAACTACGATTTTTAATAAATATTCATATTTTACTTACACTGTCTAGAATGTATCATGGGGCATGTCTGATTATTAAAGAATTTACGTATTAAAAATTATTTACGGTCAAACGATATTGAAGTCACTTTATTATTAACTAACTGGTATAATGAATATTTAGACCAATAAACGAATGGTCATGAAAGAGATAACCGATATGCGTATTCGTTACTGTTGCTATCATAAAAAAAAAAACTTTGGATTTGGTATGGCAGTGTGTCGTACAAGTTCGGCATAGTGGGCATGTTGGCGGGCGCGGTGGGCGTGCCGCTCGGCGCCGCCTTAGCCCAGCGGCTACGCGTGAGGATCCCGTACTGCGACCCGCTTATCTGCGGTCTGGCTCTTCTCGCCTCGGCGCCGCTCGTCTACCTCGCCCTCATCACCGTCTCCGCACACGTCGCCCTCACCTACCTACTTATGTTCCTCGGCATGCTCACGCTGAATCTCACCTGGTCAATCGTCGCTGACGTCGTGCTGGTGAGCAAAAATTCGCCACCGAACTGCGCAGCTCGAAAGTTATTCCAATGGGAGATTTTAGATCCGTACTCATGATTGTACTGATAGGGGAATGCTTCACACATATCATTTTTAATCATGTCATGCCTGATACACTGATGCAGAGATAATGCTAGTCGTGTAGCATGAACGGCAAACTAAACTGTACGACCATTGCTAATATCGCATAGTTATTTATTTATTTTAAGTTATATATTATGATCCTAACGATGGCCGGCATCCAGTCCTCACAAATATAGTGATTGGTCTATACCGACTTCTTTCTTTCCAGACTCAGTAGTAGTCTACTTTTTAACAATTAGATATAATCAAGTTAGATTTTTTTACGTTACAATAATTTGTTGCGAAGTCTTTATAACATTTATCTGGATGTCGACTTTCGTTACATCTCGTCATCGCCGGGTCGTCGCTTGCGGCTTGAGGTGACGAGTAGGAGCATGTGTTGAAATAAGCGATCTTGCACGAAGGGTATCGCTAATCTTCGGCGGGATCACGATGGCGTCGGGGCTGGTCGGAGTGCCGATGGGTGCGTGGCTCGGGGCAGCGCTAATAAAGCGTTTTCCTCGCGCACACGCCTTAATATGCGGCGTGGGCCTGCTGGTGTCTGCGCCGGCAATGGCGATGGGGATGGTCCTCACGCAGAACTATTTCTACGCGCCATTCGTCTTCATGTTCATTGGCGAAGTTGCTTTGAATCTCAACTGGGCAATAGTTGCCGACATGTCGCTGGTAAGAGCTGCAAGATTAGTTTTCGTGTGTTTTTTATTTTATTTATGTTAAAATAAGTGTTAAATTTATTTGCTGTATTGAAAAGAACAGCTCTTTTTACACCACAATGATTCAAACCAATTTACTTTGCTTATTATAACCATATGGGTTACGCATCATAGATATTTAACAAAGTAAAAATAAAAAAAAAACACTCGAAGACTATGTTTTATATTATTTAGTGTTGTTCGTAAAATGGTGGAGGTATTTTAATAGATTTTTTGTGCATGATCCTTTCTAAACTCCCGGACATTTTTTTTAGCATGCATTCATTCTTCATCCTCATAATGATTTTCTCGAAATCAGTCACTCATGAGTACGTTGTTGTTCATAAAGTATAGAAAAATAAAGTTATTTAAATGTATTAGCGATAGTTTCTCATTGGAATAATTTTAAAATTAGCTTTACGCAGAGCAGGTGACTGATTTCCTATTTTTTTTGTAATAAGCGACATCTGTTGGTGATATGTATGATTAGGTATTTTCCCGTTTTTGCGGCAGTTGGTTTATCTTAATACTACATATAATAAATAGATGGCGCCTTTATCAATTATTACAAAGTACATTATGTCCCGGTAGTTTTTTTTTTAACGAATAAACTTAGAACACAAGTGAAGTTTATCTTAACGTAACTTACTCGTTACTGCAATAAAAATAAAATTAGTGCTTATTTTTATGTTTTAATTTTAAAACTTTTTATTACATTTCCAGTACGTTGTTGTACCACCTCGACGTTCTACAGCAGAAGCATTTCAAATCCTAATATCACATATGTTGGGGGACGCTGGCAGTCCGTACTTAGTGGGAGTGGTAATTATTTCATTATTTTTATTATTACTTAACAATACATAATGTCCACATGCATTAATTGTCTCCGTGGTAGCGCACTAAGCGCTTGCCTTATAAAATGGAGGTTTGTATTTTCTTTGATGATATGTTGTTACTCTAACGTCACTAATGCGCCAAGTAAGCTATGTTTTAAAAGATGTTTGAAAAGCTATTTACTGCAACACGGGCACATCACGCAATAAACAAAATAAATATTATGTATATGTAAGTTTTATGTATGTATAAATATGTATTATGTTTGTGTGTATATATGTAGATATTATGTATGTATGTAAGTATTATGTATGTATATATGTAGATGATGTGTATGTATGTATATAAGTATACATGTCTATTAAATTAAACTAGAATTAGCACCCGCCATTTTTCTCTATTCCACGTCCAAACATTCTCCCGGGGTTGACTGGTAGTAATGCCCCTAGGCATTAAGTCCGCCCATTGTAACGTTTTGGCGTGTGTAAATTGTTAGTCATGGCCTGACTGAGACAAATCATCGGATACTGGTCTCGCGAACCCGGAGTCAGCGGCTCTTCTTGGACGTCTACAATACGTTTACGGTGTGAAAAGTTGTACAGTTTAATTTGTAAATTGTTTTTCACCATAACCACATTGTTATGGTGTCAATGTCATGGCGGGATTTGGTCCTTAGCAGAAAAAAATTATGCCTTTCACAAATTTAAATTTATTTTGTGAAGAACATTAAAAGTAATATAATACTTTTTTTTAGATATCTGAGAGTTTGAAGAAATCGTTGGGATCGGGGCACATGGAGGCGCCGAGCCAGAGTGTACAGTTTAGATCGTTGCAGTATGCACTGTTCATAACGTGTTTCGTCGAAGTTTTGGGCGGCGTATTCTTTTTGATGACAACAAAGTACATAGTTAGAGATAAACAGAGAGTGGACAGAGCGATTGCAGGTACGTCATTCAAAAACTTGTGATTTTTTTCAAAATCAAAAAAAGTGTTTAGAGTAATAATATCTCTACTATACAACCTTCACATTGTTTCAGTGTCATCAAAAGTAGTTTAATCTGTAGGCCGGTGAGTTAGATCTCAAGCTTATAATGCATGAAATCAGCTCTTTACATCATCATACACAGGGTTACAAAATCACAATACAACAATAAGTGTCTAGATCAGTAGTAATTTGATTTATAACTTTATTTTTTTAACAGAAGCTGAAGCACAAAGCTGCGAACCGTCACACTGTCAAGCCGTCGAAGAGAATGTGGTCTGCGAATAGTAGTATGTCAATCATTATTACACGTCAGTCTAAGTTAAGGGATAGATCCGTGGAAGCTGTGAACTTTCACTGTCGAATAAGATGTTCCTCAGTCAAATAATTAAACTTTGTTATGGTAAAAAAAAATTAAATGCCACTGTGTGGGATTTATTGTAACAATTATATAGTAATTTGATTGCAACATTAAATAGAAAGACTGATTCGTAATGCATAGCATGTATACTCTTAGACAATTGTAACGGGTGACCAGCCTATTTGTTTGCTGCAGAGTGATATAAAGTGTATAATGCAAATTTATTGTAAAGTGCTAAGTAAGGCATCACATAAATGATTACTTATTAAAAGCAAATATTGTATAATATTTCATAAGTTTAGGCTTATGTTGTGTTACATGATCAGTTTGAAAACAAAAGCATTAATTTTATTCATTCACTCTGACAAATCCCGAGTATTAGTTTAGAATTTGGCATCCATGCAACGTTTATTTTGGAGATCCATAGAAGGAAATCCGTGACCTATATGGTCATTGACATAGCCCAAAGGATTGCTGAACTTAAATGGCACATTGCTGGAAGGACTGGCCGTGAAGTCCTCAAGGTGGCGGTAGAGTACACGTAGACGCACTGGAAGGGCCTTCACAGGGGAACCGCTGGATGCGAGCTGCGCAAGACCGATCGGTGTGGTGATCTTTGGAAAGGCCTATTATTACCGTGCAGTCCACGTTTATTAAATTACTACGTATGAATTATTAACGCCGACTATTCCTGCTACTAGATGCCATCGCTACTTAAGTACACGCCGAGATGTTTGATTGTTGGCGCGCCCATGTTGAATGATATTACCTCAAGCACTTGTTATTAATTAAAAAGATTTTATATCAGGTTTATTTAATTTAATTTTTTTGTTAGCCAGATCTATTTTCATAGCAGAGTTTTGATTTGAAATAATTTATTGTCGTCATATTTTAAAAAGTGATGCTGGATGGTATAAAGAATTTTAGTGGATTTTTAATATTTAAATCATGTGTAACAAAATCGTTTTAATTTGGATGCAATTTGTAATATTGTTAAAGACTGAATTGTTTAAATTTCTTATAATGAAATTATTAATGGGTGGTTTCATTTTGTAAATAATGTCGCGCCGAGAATGGAATTGAAAAATACAATTTAATTTATTTTTCATAATAGTAGTTTTATTGCTCCCATTAAGTACATTAATCAATAATTATCAATGATATGCAGCGAACACATGATACTGTAAGTATGGCACTTGCGTTTCATAGACAACAGATCGTACATCACAAACACATTTAAGTTAAAACTTAATTGTACCATTTGTCTAAATCTAGTCAAATACGTTTTTTTTTAAACAAATTTCTTATTGTTAACAATAAGAGCACCTTTTATCGCATTCATAGGAATCAATCACATTAGTTAATAAAGTATATTATCAGTAAATAACAATCATATTTGAATTTTCTTAAGGAACTATTAATTGTGGTTTATTTATAACACTTATTTAAAATCGATAAAAATTACAATTAACAAAATGGCATTTTAAAATTAAAATACCCGTCGGTGGGGAACTTGAACAATTTTCGCAAAGTGTAGTCAAGTTGTATTAATACTATTCTAATTGGTCCAGTAATTTAATTATCCATTACACTATCTATGTAGATATAAATTAGACTTATACGTCAGAACAATAACTATTAGTTGATCTCGAATCATCTGTTTGAAATTGGGGTACTTGACATCCCTCCATTCTTAGTTTCTTTGGAATGGGTTCGCAGGAGCTGAAGCTGTCGCTCAATACTCTTTTACCAGTAGCCACCACCCTGAGGAGTGCTACTTGGTCGGAGTTATTGTTTTCTTCATCTGAATCTTTTGACGTAATTCTCAATTGATCGAATTCCTTCACTTGCGCTGTCTGAATTAACAGCCTTTCTATTTTCAACACTGCTAAGGGGTCCTGTGAGGGAGAAGAAAAGCATGATAGTAATGTTGAATGATCAACAAGAAAAAAAATTAAATGTCAAGAAATGTGTATTTTTCCAATTGATAGAAAACTATAAATTGTTTACTTCACGAAGTATTGAGAAGAGCAAGATGTGTACCTGATGGTAAATTGTACACCTGCCTATAACAATGTGGTGTGAGTTAGGATGATGATATGTGCTGGACCAAGTCATGCTTGACATCGTCAACATAAGAAGTTAAATTTAGCTATCTATAATTTCATTAGTTACTACATCATTCAAATAGGAACACAGTAATATTTTTATACTACTGTGGGTTTACCCCACAGCAATATCATACCAATGTAATACAACATATATCAGTAGAAAGATATACCTGCATCCAGCTGTGGTTGAGGATTTGGTCGAGTGTGATTCTGTTCTTAACATTCACTGTGAGCATTCTCTTCATGAGTTGTTTGGCCTGCAAACTTACATGTCTCCAATGCGTTTGTGAAAATCTATATTGCCCTTGTAATATTTGGTCTCTTAAGGAAAGCTCTCTGTATTCCGAGGAGAATGGCAAGTATCCTACAAGGCTAAAAAATTAAAACAAAGAAACAATAAAAAGGAAGAAATTACTATTTAAATGAATATATAATTAAAGATAAATGGATTTATCTGTCTTTGGAAGAGAAGGTCGTGGGTCCCGGTAGTGGGAACAATTGAAAGCAACCCTTGCTTATTATCATTATATATTATGTTATGTTGTAAACTTTACCATACAAAGAATATGACTCCTAAACTCCACACATCAACGTCAGGTCCATAGCTGTATTGTCCATTTCCTTGCAATACCTCTGGTGCTAAATACAATGGTGTTCCACACATAGTCTTCATGAAGCTATCTTCACCCACGAATTTGCTTAATCCGAAGTCAGTTATTTTTACTAGTGTCTCTTCTTCTTTGCGTTCAAGTAACACATTTTCAGGCTGCAAAGAAATGTATATTTTCATAGATTTGCTAAATCTTTTGTCCTAAATCATTAAAAATAAACAAATCATTGAACTCCGTTGAGCTGAAATCTGTTTGTACTATGTCTCAAGGAGGCACAGGTTGAATCCCCACTGGGCTTGTGGTTCAAGTGAAGGAAAACATTGCAAGGGAACTCGTTCCAAGAATAATGGCTTTTGTGTCCACTGAAGTCCAGTGGAAACCATGTCCATGTGATATCTTAGTATATGAACTGATGGCCCCGACTATATCCTTGTGAGAGGCCTCAAGCCTCAGAAGAGGATACAATAAGACAGCTATTTATATATGTAAAAAAAGAAAATAAGATGAGGAATGTAAGCACTTACTTTAAGATCTCTATGTGTGATACCTTGAGAGTGTAAGTACTTTACAGCAAGTACTATTTGTCTAAAGTAAAACCTTGTTAACTGTTCAGATAAATGTCCCTGTTGAGAGATTCTTTCAAAAAGCTCACCACCCTGCATCAGTTCTAATACAATGTATACTGTATCACCGGAGTCAAAACATTCTTCTGTGGAAATAATACATGGCTGAAAGAAGAAAATAAAATTATGTGCGATGTTTGAATACTGGTCCAGGTAAGTTCCCCCATAGCTCATTTTTCTGACACCAAACAATAGTGTGCAAACATGAATGTGCTCCAGTTAGAAGGATGCTGTAACTAGTACTATAAATTTGCATTGAAAAGTCACATTATTTTTATACAGATAATTTTTTGTATTATATTTAAGGTATATTAACTATTGAATTTTGTGAACTAAATACAAACTGAATAGATATAGATATTTCTACAAAACATCTAGATGACTACAAAGCTCTGGATTCATACTAACATGTCTCAGTGCTTTCATTATATTTACTTCATTCATTATCTTTTGTGGATTTGTGAGATTGTTGATTTGTCCATTCGTCAATCTACTCTTTTTAATTATCTTCATGGCATACTTTGTACATTTAGTCTGAAAATTAAATAATTTTGTTTACTTTTTGAAAATTTTAAAAAGAATACTAGATATAAAAATGAAATTGATTCTGACCTTTTCATACACTAATTTTACTATGCCACAAGCACCTTGTCCTAATGTCCTTGAAATGTAATATTTATTTGAAACCTCCTTAGGGACTTTGTCTTGTTCATTTTTCAACAAATCCTTGTAAATGTATACTGTAAGAGAGTCAGTCGTGTTATGCTTTGATAAAACTAAGCCAATTACTTTTTGATCTAATGCATACAGAAATGTAACAGAAAATTTATATATATACACATAATATATATACATATATATTTTTTAAATTACATACTTTTTACATTAGGATGTGTCACAGATATTTTGTCATTATCATCTAATACTCTGCTACAGCCTTTCCCAATACGTTCACCATTAACAAATGTACCATTAGATGATAAATCTGTAATTATTGCTGGACTTAGAGGTTCCCTGTAAACAAAGTGAGTTATGAATGAAATAATTTTTTAAGGGAAGATTTATTTACTTTAAAAATATAATAATAAACAAATGAGGTTGCATATCCTGAAGATATAATAAAGTAAACTTTGGCAGAGATACTTATAACAATACAATAAAAACAAATGGACTATGATTACTAATTGACCGCTCTTTACCTACATTACTAATTTTAAACAATTTTAAAGTGGTTACAGGGGATATTCAAAACCTAATGGTTGCACTTAAGATTGGTAATAGGAAATAAGATTCAATATGAAAGTCTTAATGGATATCCTGAACTTATGTATACAACTAGCAAATACTCACAATAAGTTTCTCTTAATGACAAAATGTAGTTTACTAACACTTTTGACTATGTTTTCTTTTATTATATCTTTTTTCATAACAAACGTACAGTTAAGTGCTCTTCCTAGTGAAAATTCAGGCTGTATGAGATCTAAAATTCAAAGAAAACTATTAAAATATCGAAAGGAAATAATCTTTGTAGGTAGTTCATTATACTTACGCCAAATATTTATAGCCATATTTCTTACCATAGTATGGAGGATATTCTTTACTAGTATCCTTCCAACAATGTTTGTCGTTTAAAGATACTTTTGTAGAATAAAGCCTACCCCAAATATTTGGTATAAAAGATGGTGTATTTGTTTGGCTCCAATCCACCTGTGATTTTTGTGTTTGAGTTTGGGTGTTATCAATTTCTAGTAATATTTGATCCCCCATTATTACAGGATTTTAATATTTTTCCCATAAAGACATCAGTGATAAAGGTAAGATTGTAGTGTTTTTTTGAAGCGGCGAAACAACTTGAGTACATTAAAGATCAAAAATTTGATTCTCGACTTCCGTTTTACGAACTATAAAATACATCATTAGGGTTGCAACAAATTATATTATTACACCCAATGTTTGTTGAATAAATTTTTTAAAATGTTTCATTTTTATTTTTAATAAACCATCTACACCGGCGAGACTTAATATTATTTCATAAATTATACCTACGGTTTAAAACACCAGAAAAAAAAATTTCAAAGCGTTCGTTATTATTTCGGCTAATAAAGTGATACATTTTTCGTGGCTTTATTCTCACTATTATTATGTAAAGAAAACTATTAATTATTTCAATCGAACATAAACTTCAAAGCTTAAAAAAGTTTTTTAACAATTGCGTTTGACTATTTTTTTAATTAAAAACATTTTGACACTAATAACAAATCACATTAAAGATCAGGAACAAAAAAGTATTTGCCAGGGTCTCGGTTTTACGTACTTATTATTTCCGTTTGTTATTTCGCAATAAAGAAAAACAAACAAATAAGTAAAATGCATTAAGTTGTTTGCAATTTTCAAACTAGGATTGAATTAAACATGGACCAGGAAATAAACAGAGAAGACCGGAATTCAAATTATTTTTAAAAGATTGTTAAAAGTTACTAATAAGGTTAAAAATTTTATAGCGTTTCCATTATTTTGGAACTTATTGTGATTCTAAAATTGTTTACTCCATCAGGTCTAGAAAAACTCTCTACTAACAAGTTCCCAACTTTTGAAGCACTTTTCGAGCGTTTAATATCCTAATTCAAAACAAATTTGTTAATTGAAAGATTTACTATGAAAAAAGAAACCAAAGTCTGTAAATATTTTCTTTTACGCTATTTATAACTAGAGGTGAAATTGCCTTGCAAAAATTTCTTTTCTGCGGAGGTATTACTAAAACTTTTTTAGGCGTTACGTTGCTATTATTCCATTTTCCTTTTTATTGTAATTGAAATTCATTGCGTTTGAAATCAAACTTTTAATTAACACGAGGTATCCGTTGAGTCACGTGTCTACCGTTTGTCATATAGAAACAAATCCATTCACGTGGTACTATGTGCCGAATAAACGATTTTAACGTTTGAAAAAAAAACTGATAAAGTTAAAAATTGTCGTTCTTTAAATTTATGAATCCATTTTACTGAAAATGTGGTGTTCCTTGACAAATGAAGTCAAGCAACTGATTGTGAAAATAGTTAACACATATCCGCCTGTGGCTGTTCATAATTTTACATATTTTATATTTTGTTTATTCTCATGATCTACTCGCATAATAGCTTCATTATGATTCGTCTCGAATCTGTAAATAACAAATTACAAGTGATTTATCACAGAAAACTCGAATAAAAACAGCAGGGGTTTCTGCTTCATATAAACAAACCACTTAAAGTATTCTCATATGTTAGCATAACAAACTGATTATCTACTAATTCAATACCTGTGTACAAGGCTTATACGATTACGATATACCATTTCTATAACATCTGATTGCTCCAATTGCTTAATAATATCTTTTATGTTAAAGAAAATTAGAGTATGGGATACATTCAATAAAGTAATCTGTATAAATTTCTTTATATTCATTTTTAAAGAAAAATCTGCAAACAAAAATATAGCGAAGGTGTATTCATTTTAAGTACCTACCTATAGATTTTTATAACGAATTTAACTTTTCGTAAAATCTAAAATATAGTTTTTAACGAAGACAGACTGATACGGAGACACGAAGTAGTACTTAGTGTTAAACTTAGATAAGACGTTGAAATTCATCAACTGACCATTTTTAACCCATTATTTATTTATTTTACTAATAATTATAAAAAGCAGTTGTCGTAAATTATAAAGAGTTTTCCTTAAGTTAATCTGGCAAACCATCCATTAAATTTGCTAAATCATTGTAATGATAAATTACACTTTAATAATTTTCGCAATTTTGGGATCATCAAAGCAAGCCGAGAATTCCCGTAAACTTGGCAATAGTATCACAAAACTTAGTATATACAGACGAAATACTTTGTGAACTATAAATGTTAAGTCACTTACTGAATTCATCTATGTGATTATTAATGATTTAGCTCTACCCACAGTAGAAAAGTAATTATGAATTTATTATGAAGAGTTATTTAAAAACTATTCGTCGATTGATTTACCAGTAACGGTTGCTGAGGTGAGTCCAAAAACCAATTTAAAGCTTCATATCGTATGTAGGAAATAATTTTTGCCGCTACGCAACCGCAATGACAAATTGCGAAACTTTTATTGTTTGAAGAGAATATTAACGTAACAGGTAATCACAATTTCATAGCCTACTTTAATTAAAGCCGTGAAAGTTTAATGAAGTATGTGTGACAACCATCACCGGTTGCTCTTCATATATACATAACATATATTATATGAATATACAAGAATGTAAGATACTAAGTTACTAATAATTACTGTAAAAAGATTTACAGTTTGAAAAAGGCATTCTTTTGTCTTATTTTAATTAAAAATTTTCCGAGCAAAGATTGACCTGCACGTACCAAAGTCAAATGTAAAATTATTAGTATAACATTAAAGTACTAAATTTGATTTGTCACAATATCATATAAGACTACCAGTAAAAACGTTAAATTATATTACCATCGCTACGCGCGCATAATTTTCATATACGACTTGAGTATTTAAAATATTATGTACTATATAAAGCTGAGTCGGATACTTTACCACAAACATAACTTATTTTACAATGTTTACGTTTGAGTTGTGATTAAATTTCAATTGTATGTTTTATGTTGTTATTGTTTGTAACATTATACAGTCCAGTCTCTGTTCTATTATCTTTATACCCATAAAAGGCCTTTTTGGTAGAAAAATATGTTCGAAGCATGTAACCTTTTGATAATTTCCTAATAAAATAATTTAGAACTTTTATCTAAAAACTGACCTCGATTGTTACATTTTACTAAATGTATAGACAGTTGTTAAGTAAAAGTTTTAGTGATACGTAAGTGTTTTTGATAAGTGATCTTCAATTCCACTGTAATATAATAACTACTGTAGCTCGTGTTACATTTTTCTCGTAAAAATGTTAAGATTGTCTATATATAAAACGTTACCTGTGGTTATATAGGTTTTTGTGGCAGCTACCTCTTCTGTTCTGTGAGCTTGGGATTGTAGTGTATTTATATTTGTTGTGGGTTGGTGCTTGAATTTTTTTTTCACAAACGGCAGCGAGACGTGCCTTTCGTTCAGTTGGTATTAAACACCACTGAGACACCACTTTGATGTCTGACGGAACTAAATTGCCCTCGATGCCTTGACACATGAAAATATATATTTCAGTAGGCCAGTAATTTCAATTACTACGGCGCCCTTCAAATTGAAATTCTGTAGTGTTTGTATAATTCTGTTTGACGGTAGTAATCAGAGCTGCGATGGAACCTTCATTCAAATAGACAGCCTTCCACAAGAAAGATGTATTAAGAGTGAAGATTACTAATTTTTATATTGATTTCTCTTATTTTGTTGTTTAAAGAGAGTTCGCCATGTAGTGATCCATTTCTACAATGAACCTCTGAAGTTGATTGACTACATTGTAATTCAACTTTATAAACCCATTAACCTTCTTGCATTTATTTTAATAGTAAAACATTTAAAACAAATCAGGAACTACTGCTACAGTAATATTGAAAGGCACTTTGCATACACATGCATCAACGAAACGGATATTTGTTTTGCAAATGTTTTCCGCAGAGTTAGTAAGCAGATGGAAGTGGTATATATGAACTTGCTGAAAGCAAAACTAAATAGAAAATTTATTTTTGATCTCCATGTAAGTTTATCAGCTTTTTGTATTTACAATTTATTTAAAATTACTTATTGTCTGTGTTCTGTGCATAAGAGCAGACTATCTGTTTCAAATGTCTCGGTTCCAAATGCGATAAGTTGATGCAAAATTTGTGTAGTGTAAATTGTTATAGCGTATCGTTAATCTGAACTCTGTGTCCGACAAAGTTATAATGTAATATCCGAATACTCGTAAAGAAAAATGTATATCATAATCACCACTTTAGCAAGATGACTACGCTTCCTGAATATGAATACAAGTACACGTGCTGAAATTGTATGGGTGAAATTGAATATCACCGTCTCAACAAATTATACATGTTATTATCATTAATTTCATCTGTTATTCTACGCGGATCAGTATATTGTGAAACGTAATATTATTCATGAAATGTATTCTAAGAGTCAATGTTATTGAAACGATAGTTATGTAAAATAGATGACTAGCATTGCACAAACAAAACTGCCCAGAATATTGCTAATGAAACATTTACACAAAAATAGTAATTGTAATTGCTCTTTTGTCATTTGTATGTAGACATGTACACAGTATGTGCAATATTCAACATGAACTTTGCCTTTTTATTTCTGATTTTTGATTTAACGACGTCCAGCTCAATTTTTTCAGCTTTAGGAAAAGCAATAACGTTACTAGAGACCGTCTAGGTAGGTACGTCTAGATCTTATGTCTCATGGCGACGAGCGCAATGTGGTGCAGTGTATACCATCTTAACTAGCGCCACGTTATGGATACGCGTATCACTTACCATCAGGTAAACGTCTCGTTAATCTCGTCACATCAAATAAAAAAAAATGCTACTAAAGTCATGGCTACAGATAGACACTATCACAAATAACAATGTTTGTGATATAATAATGAAACAATAATATAAAAATGAAACATCATCTTTTAAGACTACAGTAGTTAAAAAAACACATTTTAGGTAAACATCAATTTTATTTCATGTAATTAATTTTCGTAAACATCATTCACATTAATTCATGTATTATTCTAATGTTATGTAAATATATTTTGGCACAAACATGTTTGAACTTTAATGTTTTAAAAACAATAGGATTGTTTTAATTTAGTAAATTCAATTAAATAAGAATGACGTGAGTTGCACTTAATTTATTACAGAAGCAGAGAAGATAGGTGAATATAATTTAAACATAACAATACCACTTAATTACAATAATGCTTTATGATATATTATACATAAAGACAACAATAAATAGCGTATGGTCATTTAGCGATGGCTGAGTTTCCGCTGTTTCTTTACTTCCGGAAACAGGAGATAGGGTTGAAGTAGCACTGACGGAATCGAACCTGCCTTTTGTCGGCGCGCCACTGCCTTGCCAGGCGGCCGTCCAAAGCGCGAAGTCCCCAGCCCCGGGGCTCCGTCTGCGGCCAGGAGCGACCAACCCGTCCAAGTCTAGATGTAATAAAATAATAAATTTAAATATTTTTGATAATGATTAAGATGTTATTCTCCGATTAGTAAAATAATAAAAATCTGTCATGACGATGAAGATGCGAAATTAATCAAAATTCTGCTCTGTTTTACCCGTAAATGGTAATGGTAAATGTTAGAAATATAAAAAAACTATTGGCTAAGTTTCAGGAAGCTTCATAAAAAAATAATTCACACACAAGAGTAAGAATATTTTTAATTGGCACCACTCAGTTATTCTGTAAATATCGTTACCTGTTAAATATCTGTCATGCTCCGTTATAAAATTCTTAATTCTAGTGTTGTACGTTATTATCTGGTTGATAAATGCAGAAGGGGTACAAAAACTCCTTCACAACTTCGTTTAAATTATCATACTTTGAAACTCCAAAGTAGATTTTCTTACAAAAACTTTAGCTCTACTCTTACATTGTTATAACTTTAAATCACTTGTTAACAATAAACAAATACTTATTTTAAAAACGTTATTTTTAATGACAAAATAAACATTTAATTTTAAATAACATTAACGATAGTAATGATTGATATTACTGTTAAAATAGTGAATACGCTACGAAAATTAGGTTAAGAACCCGGAGCATAAATTGAATTAGAAGTGTTGACGGCTTTTATCGCTTGATATTTAACCTTTAAAGGAAATAATATGTTACAGAATACATATTATTTATTATTAGTTTAATTTTATGGCTTTAACACTCAAATCATGAATAAATCATGAACCACATTTATATCAGTGTTTTAGGATTATTTTGTTTTCACGGAGGCTAAATTTGGTTAGCAGCATTTTGACCTCGCTGAATCATTTATGTATACTCTCTTTTTCTGCTACCTTTGTCGTGTACTGAGCGGTTGACAGCTTGGCAAGTATGCTATATTACCTAACAGAAGGCTTTATCACGTTATATATCTTTGACATTGTAATTGATATATAATTAAAGTGATTTAAAAGATTTTTTTGATCCAGCTCCATCTGAATTTATTCAACTTTTCATATTGAGGAATGTCCTTAGCTATTTGAAAATTGACGGATCGGTTCTAGTTGAGTTGTATTTGGATGTGTTGATGTATTTTGTGTGAGGCTATCCGTTTATGGAATGCCTTACCGTTAACAATTAGACAGGCACAGTCACTGCAAGCTTTTAAGAACCTTGTCAGTAAATTCTAT
>DWMX01001082.1:0-17918 GCA_018246375.1 Byasa alcinous | reverse complement strand
TATATATATATATATATATATTTGAATGTTGTAGTTTTACAATTAACAGTCGGTTTCCTCTTTGCAGATCGATGCGCGACGTGATCTAAGATACTATAAGATAATATTTTTTCCACAGGGAAATAAGTAACTGCATTTTGTATATTCTATAAAAGTGATAAGGACCGTTCATTTGTTTTGATATTTGATGGATAACGGCGGCACCGTCAGTACCACGGTGCGCGCAGCAGCGGCATCGCACAGGTGCAATTACTTTGCGGATCCTGGACACTTTTACACGCTCACCGCTTCCCCGGAGTAATTGTCGCTGCGCCGGCGTTCAAATTTGTACTTTTGAAATTTTGCTTTTATCGACCAGTACAGTGAAGCATATATCGCTTTGTGAGGCAGGTCTCAAACAATGATGTATAGAGATTTTTTTTTAGATTTCTTTTCAAGCCATCTGATGATCGTTGAACTTGTCATCTCGTCGTCACGTAATAAGTGTAGTATTTTTTAAATCGTGGAAGTTTGCAAAATCGGACATATTTAGCGCGTAACAGATGCTCGGCGGGGGCGATTGTAATAACCACGTAATGAAATTACTGTAAACGATATACAACATAATTATATATGTAATTACATATAAGCATTCGTGTAAGGGCTTGTTACAATTTGAAAGACACTGTAACCCGAGTAAAATATTACGATTTTAATTGAAAATCTCTAGTCCCACTGGAACCATCGTGTGAAAATATTTGATTCATCACCGAGCTGAGGCGGCGGAGGTCGCGGGCGCGGGGCCGCGGCGCCGCCATTTCGCTATGCTTCCTTTTTTTTTAATTACGCCGCATTTTTATAATCTTGTGTAGTGAATAATAAACATTTGCATTCTGTTCTATTCTATCTCTTAACTGCAGAAACTAGAAGCGCTCAATTATTCTGTATCCTCAAACAAGGCTTGCAGTAAACGAAGGGTGCATATTGTTTATATTTGATATTACTACTATAGCTTTGTACATTGTTTCTGATAAGCGATGGGAACTGTGTCTATCTTATAATAAAATGATTTGTATTATACCTTACAGTTTTTCTTTTCATTTCCCATCCTGTGGGTGAAATAAAACGATGTAATTGCTAATGAACATAATTTATTTTCCTTTGACAAAATCTACAGCAATAGGAGTTAAGTACACTCGAATATAAGGATTGGTATAAAATGTTAAAACTCGACGCTAATGCCTATCAAGTGTTTTGGTTCTTCGAGATTACAACACACGAGGATCATCTTGCACGATCTAATTATCCTACATTACAAAGGAATTAGTATTTAACATTATTGTTAAATATTATCTTACATACGTTGTGGAGTTGGTAAAGCATAAGTTTAATAATTCAGCTTGAAGATAAATAAATGTTCGCTTGTAAAGGGATTGGTTTTCAATTGCAAATACCTATAAAATGAAAATGAATTGGATGTACATAAAGCTACACTGTTCTCTATCTACATTTCTACATATCTATTAATAAGGAAAAGAAAGTTTGTGATTGCACAAAATTCATGCTTTTTGTAGAATCTTGAGAAATAAATTATGCGTCGTAAAACCTATATAAATATCGCTATACATTTGATTTAACATAAACGTGAAGGTTTATAAGACAGACGAAGACGCTTAAGGTGCGAACCAGTAATCTCTGGTAGCGTCCCATGTATTTTGTATGGCAAACATTATTCTAGTTCCAATATCATTCATTCTTCATGCGTGAAACCATCAAGTTACATTATTATTTTTAGATAAAACAATAGAAATCACTTATTTTACGCGCTGGGGACATGGTATACATACTTAAGAAATATTTAAGTTCTCTTGTCACGTAGGTCTTCATTCCATATCTGAAGTGCCTACGGAAGAGACTTCATGGTCAAGTAAGAGTTCAAGTTATCTCGTCACGGATGCTCCAAGGAGTAATGACGAGATTTCTTCCAGAAGCTTCGGAAGAATCCCTTGCGTTGTTTTTGGCCTGGATGTTCGTCCCCTGTTAACAAAAACTAATTTTAGATTCTGTCTACTACATAACATAGCAGTAATAACAATATTTACTTCGTGTAAGATAATGAATTTCCGTTTATATAAATGGTATGATGTGTGATTAATCGTTTTCCTGTTGTTACAAAAGCTATTTACTAATGGTAGTAATGGACTAATGCTGAATTGTTTAGTGACTACAATATATATTTTCTGGAATATTAGACTGCTCAGACACAAATTTTCTGGTTTTTTAAATATTTTATAGAATCAACTTCTTGATATACTGTTTCTAACGACAACGAATAATTAAAATAGGAGCAGCTTGTAAAACTTTCATAGTTACGAAATATTTGAATAAAATTATGAATTGGGAATACATTTCTTGTTGTCGGTGAATAAAATGATAATTACAAGATAAAAGCGATAATTTTTCTCTTGATATTGACCGAAGTAAGTATTTTATTACAATTTTTACTTCTGGAAGCGTGAACTCTTTGGTAGGGGTAAAGGAATGAGAACGATAATGTCAAGTGTACGCTTCTGTCTGTCGGGCATAGCGGAGGGTCGATATTGTCGTCGCATCGTCACCGCGAATGCGCTCACTAGACCCACACACAGACGTTTTTCATAAATTCATGAACATTTTCATATGGTCCAAATTTAACCCCGATAACGACAAAATTTTTGAAAGTTGTACTCTTCCATTAATTAGGAAAATTAGAGTGATATTTATTTAGACAGTATTTGAAATTTTTGTAGTAAATGAATTTAACTAATATAGATTCAATACTTTGTATAAAAACAGAGCAACACATTATTTTGTAATTTACGGTAAAGAATAATAAGGGCGGGTAAACAAACACAATATTTTATAAAAAATCTGAGCTGTTTGACGAATTTATGTAATAATTCATAAATTTTCTAAATGGGTTTTAAATGGAAGACCTTTCGTACGTACGCAGCTGCGATTATCCATGGTTTTATACACGTCAATTAAATGGAATTTAAAAGAGTAACTATGACTTAGTAAGTATAAAATGTAGAGATCGTGTGCTTTCGTTAATAGTTCACGATTACCGTTATTTTGACTACTTCATATCGTATTAGATGAAAACGTTTATTCAGACGCAACCTCGTTTCCTCGCCTTGCAACTGAATTGCTGCGCAACTAAAACAGTAATTAGCTGCATTTATATCATTGTGGATAAAGACATGAATTAATTTGAAGACTATGAGACCGTGAAGTCTTTTTTTTAAGCAATCACTCGGCCTAATTGTTTTTATTAATATTTGGATTAAGGTAACAAGAGTTGGAAATCATGATGATTGAAAGAAATACAGATGTAATATGATTTGCATATTTCTGTAATAAAGATGGCGCGCGTTGTTAGTAGGGCGTCCAGGAATAGTGCAGTGTGTTATGTAGCGCACGTACTCCAGCGACCGTCCCAAAATGTGGCGCCGACCGAAATAGCTGCTGTGATTCCGTTCTGATATTTCACGCCGGATCAAATGTTTCGAAGATTGAACTTTTCGTATTCCCCTATTTATTTTACATCTCATTCCGTACAAATAAAAAAAATTACACCAATTCTTAATTAATTTGTTTTATATCCATTTAATCTCTACAATTATTTTTGATTTGACTTAGATGTAATGAAAATCACGGTAAAGATCAAACAGTAAATCACGTGCAGTGTTGAAGGTGTATCGTTTCTCTGCACCGTATCTAGTTATCGCAAAGCAGTCTATTTATATCATGCGCAGTGGTGGCCTGCCCCATTCAAGTTCATTGGCTAGATTCCCCGCAAAGATTGTGGATACGTCATGTGCTTGCATTTATTCTTTATGCCGTTCAATAATAACCATGATAACAAGGGAATCAAGTTTGATCAAATAAGTATCCTTCACAAATTCAAATAAACTTGAGATCATGAGTCTTTTTGTTCTTCACACAAATTCTAAACATTTGAAGTCGTAGATAATTCCAACACCGATCGTGAAATATTTATCTGTTATATATGCGCACCAGTTTTATATCTATACGAAACAAATTATCGGCTGTAAATTGTGTTTTAACATTTCCTAAAATTCCAGTCACCTTCTATATTTTTTTTATTATAACAGTGATGATAATGATTCATTGTAATCATGTCATGGCTTTCGCCTTAAATATGAATCAGGCTAAGTGAATCATTTCGATGTCTGCTTGGGAGAGCACTGGAAGATGAGCAAAGGTGACAACGAAGTTTTAAATATCTAATCGGGTCACGAAGATCGTCTTAGGGAAGTATGAAGAGCTAACGGGGGGTGTCGGGGGACGCGCTATGGAGGGGATGCAGGGTTCGTCGACACTTTGGTGAAGGGCAGCGAGGTCGGGTCCGGAGCGTTCGCTTTCGTCGGCGCGCGGCGTCGGGGTCCTATTGATCGCAGCCTCCGTCCTCCCTCCAGCCAACTCTGCCCGAGTAACGCGACGCAGACCTATACGATAACTGCTTATTGTATCAGAGATCCTCCCCTGCGGGGTTTTTATTTTACGACTAGGCAAGGTCTTAGGCAAATTCTGTAGCGTAATAAATGTTTTATGTTAACATGTAAATGAAAAAAGAATTATAAAAGTTTTATCAGTACGGTTAACCCTTCTATAACACGGTAGATAGGTTACAAAATGTCGTGTTATTTGAACCAGTATATAAAAAACGGTTCCGTTCCAAAATTATTAAACAAATATTTTTCTTTTAATTCTGCATAAACATGAATATTTATTAAAAATACAAACGTATGTACAACATGAAACAAAAAATGTTATTTTAATTTAACGCAAGGATTTTTTGCTGATTTTTTTATCTTTGCTTTCAGAAGTTTTTCTTTATTTAAAGTTTAATTTCACTTAGTTTGCCGGTTCTTAACAAGTTAATTACTCGGAATGGAGACAGTATTGCAGCTTCTTTTTGGATTTCCGGCTTCATTCAGCGGAAGGGACTGCATTCAAGAAAATGACTAGAGATTTTTTGCCAAGGCTTATAATTTTTCAATGTAAATTATTAGCTGCACAGACTTCAACAGTATTACTGTCCTCAGAATCAATTTGATTTACAGTATCGGATGTTATTTCCATCAAATCCGCTTCGTCAAAATCTTTTTCCAATGATAAATTTGTACCTTCTCATTTGCCATACCCACAAAACCTTCGTCTCGGATCGAGTTAACAAGTTCTAATATGCGACTAGTCTAATTTTCTAACGATTCATGTATGTTTTCTATCTCGTCTAAAGACGGCCATATCTTTTTCTAACACATATTTCAGGATCATGTTTTCAGTTCTTTCAACGACAAAAATATTATGTGAAAACTGTCTTGATTGAAAATCGATTTCAAGCTTACATTACGTTAACAGAATTTGAATCGGATATGTTAAGGATTTACTGTAATCTTCTTCGTATGTAATACATTTTAAAGGTACAGATAATATCTTGATCCACTAGTTAGAGCAACAAACTAATATTAGGTGTTAGGAATAGTATTTTGACGTTGGAATAATTTAAATCTTATGACTGACATGGAGCATTATCTAATAATTATAGCGTATTGAAGTTCATTTATTCTGTTTTAAATAACGTTTAATGTTTTGTAGAAAACAATTTAACAGCTAATTTTGTGATATTTTTTAATTATCCAAACACTTGGACCATCTTTTCAATATACCGGTAAGGTTTTTATTATATACGCTTTTAAAAACGCCAAAATTTGAAGATATATTAACGAGCAAGACTTTTGTGACAAAGTCCCACGTATTACTGCACAAAAGAAGCGTTTGACGATCTTTATAACATTGTAAATATTACTATATATCATTTCTTCATATTAATGATATCCAAGTTTTATTATTAGTGTAATGATTTTATTTATCGCAAAGTATACAAATAAAAATATTATTTCAGTAACAACATGTGGCCGTCCCGTGGGCCATTGCACGCTGTTGATCGTCGCGTGACCCCTTATCGCCTGTTTGAAGTTCATTAACGTATTTGCCTTAGTAATAATGTACACATTAATTTAATTAATGTTCTAGCTCTGCACATACATACAATTGCAGAGTATGTAAGAAAATAGCAGGTCTTCAATGAAGACCAGCGTGGCAACCATTTTTGTCGCCCGATTTTGGATTTATAACTTCCATTAACATTTTTGGACGTTGTTGTTAGTGGACTATACGAACTCTCACGTTACAAGTGTATATACTTTTTAAAAACTGTTAACTTACTAGTCCTTTAAGTCATGACCTCGAATTGCTTCATTTACGTATTAATCGGGTTACCTCGAAGCGTAGTATCAACTCGCCTGGATCTTTGCATATAGAATGCGAATGTGAGTCACATTTATACACTAATCAGGGTGTCGAAGCGGAACCGACCTTCTCCTACATAACTATCTAGGGCCTCCTTGAGAAGTGGCATTGTGAATACCGTTGCGCGCTCTTGTGGCTGCGAGCCTAATGGCTTCTCTTTAGGTGTCAGTGTGCTACAGGATGGTGGTCATTTCACACGGCGCTAGTTTCCTACAACCCGCAGTCTATATGGGTACAAGGAAAACATTTGCACATTCTTTACAATTGCGTTCCGATGCAATGCAACGTTGTAAACCTTGCATAGAAAAGGATTTTGAGCTTGTGAAAAACTGTTTTGTCAAATACTTCACGAAACGTTTTACATATTTATTTATACCACAAAATATTATTTGAAACAATTAGAAATTATTTAAAAGCAAGTCACCGAAATAAGAAATTGGCGTTTAATTATAATAATTAGAACGTCATGGTTACATCGCGCTCTATGCTGAAAATCTACTGCAATATGAATTATTAATAATAGACGTACATACAAGTTCATTGAACTCGTTTGTTAGCAGGTAAGCAGCATGGTCATCGCCGCTAACGGTCAGTTGTTGTCCTTACAACATACTCTTACATCTTTGTATTACAGAGGTTAGTTATCAATTACCTCTATTACTGTGGATTTCTTATAATTATGGATTAACGTTAAAGTGACTTTTCTATACTACCACACTAAAAACAAAAGTCGCATACTAAATATTTAAAGTATGGACTATTGAAACTTAAAATATTATCAAAAGAAACATCTGTCTATTATTTAGGTACGATGAATGCAAATGAAATGTATTCTTACCTATAAACTGCTCACTTTCTATTGTTTTACTAATTGTAAAGATTTGTTATAAATCGTTTATTATATTAAGTTTATATTTCAATAAATGTTTGCAACTAAACTTTTAATGTACTTCCATATTTCAAAAAGTTTTTGAGTAAACAGTATAGTCTATAAACATGATTTATATGCCGTCTAAAAAGTTTTAATCAAAATCTATGTGTAACAGTGAATGTTAGTTATTATAGTAGTTAATTAGCTGGTATTAATTACAGTTAACGGGAACTTGATTCTCTTATGCTCTCGTCTTATGATGCTGTGGCCGATTTTTATGATCTAGGAAATAATTAATTAGCTAGTTTCATAATTTTACATGCATGTAAAGAATATTTTTTATCGTGTTCACTTATATCCACCTAATATTTCGATATGGTCGGAGTACCGTAGTACCTCTCAAACGTCATAAAAAATCACAGCATTTCACCTTATTCTTAAATAGTTTAAATTTCTAACTGTGTCGGTTTCCAGTCAAATGTTAATAGTGGTTAAATATTAATCACCAAAGCATGTACATGTTATAGCGACATAATAACTTACAAAATGTTGAATGAAGTTTGACTTTAGTCTTCAAACTATGTCGACACGTTTACTATGAATAAATTTCATGTCGAGCTATTTACTGGAACAGATCCAAATTGTGTAAAAGTTTACCACCGGTTGGCTGTACAACAGAAATAACTATAAAATAACGTGGGCGGCTTAAAGGACGGTGAAATATGTACTGAAAAAAAAAATGATTTATGTGTTTGTCAATTGAAATGTCCTCATTACTCGTTGTTATACAAGTATTTCAATATTTTATAAATATTTTTCATATAATTAAAAAAAAATGCTTATAAATAACTACGAATAATGATTATTTCTTATGTAATTCGTTATCCTTGCGGTATACTATACAGACTTGAAGTTTGTTTAACTTGATAACTAGTTTCCAGGTAGTTAATCGGTTATTGACTCGAATCAATTTGTCTATCTATTTAAGTTACGTATAGCATATAGCGAGGTTTGTCTGTTTCTCTCTGTCAAGTTAATTAAAGTTAAGCAAATGCCAATTGTTTTAAAGATTTCTTTACATCATACGGGTATATAAACATACTTTAAGTTACACTGCCTCTTTTAATACCCAAGCTGCTTGTAGCATGTAGAACTTGCTTCCACAAGATAATCGAGCAATTCAGAGTCCCACTTTCCGTCCCACAGCTTTTAAAATTAAAATCTTTACTTTCTTTTTCTCCAAGGAAGTGAGATTCACGGTATTATAACAATTTTTACGTATTTTTATTTAAAATAACTATCTATCATACATTAAGATATCTTCTATGTATATACTTCATATAATGAAAATAGATCATTTAAATTATTTGTATTAGTTATATTATTTATAACAAGTTTCTTGTACTACTTGATTGTGTACATATGCTCTATCTGCATAGATCATTCACTATTCTCTCCGCGCTAAGGTTTCATGGAAGAGAATCTATTACAGTTAAGATGGTCTTTGAATTTATATATTATTCACTAAGTTTTCTCATACTGTGTACACAAAAAAAATAAGTAAAATAAAAGAATAAATACAGTTTCCCGAGCTGCTCTTCTTCATTTATTAAATAATTAATATAACATTATTGCTGTTATTGTGTGAACACTGCCCACTGGTGGTGCTATGACTCTCTTTGTGATAAAACGCGTTCCCGCAAACGAAGCACTACAGTCAGTTTTCAATACATTTTATTTAGTTTTATTATTACTCTTTCATTGGTTCAGGTTGAGGAAAACAGACGTTTAAACATGTCAATAAATTGTACAGTGCGTTAAACGATTCAAAATGTCGACTATCCCGCAGATAATGGGAACGAGACAGAACACCAATTAACGAATACCACGCCACTTGCCTCACCAGATACGCGTAATGGATGTTTAGACTCAAACCAATTAAGCTGTTGTTGTCATGGAACAGGAAAGATATGACGTCACACATATTATTTAACATCAGGACAAATTGTCCGTTATAATTTAATTTTAATTAAGTACATGGGTAATCAAATGTTAAAAAGATAAAATACTAGTTAAAAATAACATCAAATGTTTTTGAGAATTGATTTTAAATTATATGTACGATATAATCGGTATCTTTAATGATATTGTTGCATATTAATGAAAATATCAACAGTTTAATCATATATGTGAGCTTCATAACCGAATATTTAAAAGTAAGAGTACGATTATCATTTTTTAGTGACAATTAATCATCATTGGGGTAGAGTTGGTGTACATTGTTATGTTCCAAGTATGCTTCTTACCTACACGAGTGACTAGACGGATGTCGCACTATCAGCGTAGTGGCGGTCGTCCCATTGATATGTCACGTCTAATGACATGTTGAGATTGTATTCCAACGTTTTATCATTAGACCGCTTTTGTGTTCAGGATCCATTGTTTCGAATGTTTGTTATTATATAAAAACCTACACTAACGTTTAATTGCATTTGATTATTTTTACATTAGGAACTGGGGAGCTTCTTGAGGGATTTATTAATGTATTGATGTATACAAGGGCTTTGGAAAACCTAAAAAGCTAGCTCGAATTTGTAAAATTGGGAGCGGTATAATAATACTATGGGACACCAGATTATTGTAACAGTTAATTGTAATTACGTGGTGTAACAATGTGACTAAATATAAAACATTATACTTTTATTTTGTTTTATTGCAGTGTTAATATTTCTGTACAAAGGTATTTTGTTGTGCAGCAACAGGGAAATTATATTTGATATCGTTAAAACCCATGGCATTTGGCCGTGCACGTACAGCAACTATATTTAATACAAGTTATTGGCAAAGCTCAGGCGTCGGCTACGTATATATTACAGGGGCAACTCGGCGGCTCGTTGTTTTGTCTCTCGCCTTATGAGAGGCGATAATTATTGTTATCTCTGTGATTGATGGCTGTTCGTCGACACTAAACAGCGTCAATAATGTAAATAGATCGGCGGTTAACATCGTCCTGACTACCGTCACATTATTAGTTACATTTAATTCATACGAGAGAGTCGGCGGCTCAATTTTCAAGGATCGAGCGGTTGTGTGGGGTGAATTCTAATTTCCGCAAAAATACCGGGTGTCTTGCGGAGTCGCTCGCGCCCCTGCAGGGCGGGGTGTGCGCGGGGCACGGCGGAGGGGAGCTTCACGCGAGGGTGGCGGCTGCGGCTGCGCGGTAAAGGCGACGCAACCCCCGGGGACTACACCTCCCCCTCACTTTATCCCTTGCACCCTCCATCCTCCCCTCATCCTTACCCCGCTCGATTATTAAGCACCCATTCAAGCTCTAACTCCCTGTAATTGCTATGGCAACCTACTATACCGACGTTCAGAAAATGTTCTCTTTAAAAAGTTATAATAAATAATCAATTATATTAAGTACTGACCGTTAGCGGAGCGAGTAGCAGGCGATGTTGCTTCCTTGCTTCGGGTGTTTTCTTTTTCCTTACCATTATTACCTGAGAGAAAATAAATCACGTTTAATTATAATTAATCTACAACAAACACATATATTTACTTTTCGTATAAAGTAAATACAGGTTTTAATAGATAAAAACTAATACTTTCATTTATTAATTTGATATAATACAAAAATATATATAATACAGAATTATATTGTGCATTAAACACAAGTATTGCACGGGATTTATAGTCTGGTGCAGTTTTAAAGCCAGTTACATTTCGATCTAAGCCGGAAATGTCTGTGCACAGATAGTAGAGCCGGAGTGGCTGGGTATCGGCGCATTCCCGGGACCATCCTTTTTGCTTCGCTGCCTGCGCGACCGGTCCGCTGCGATCGTTCAACTCACATCGCGCCATCCGCAAATTTACAATAATCAAACCTACACCCCACAATGCATCCTAATAAAGCACATTTAATAAAAGTTATTAATAACTTACAATACCTGGCAAAATCATGGCTGGCTTGTACGAATGATTTCGTTTTTGCGATTAAAATATATTCCACCCGAGCATTACACTTTAAGCTTATGATTTATATCAAACATTATTCAATAATTATTATAACGACTGTCCCGTTTTCGTAACTTAATGTTGCGTTAAAATCGATACGTATTTATTATAATAGCGATAATTTGATGCATCGTATCTAAACAGCGATTGTTTCACGAACGCGGGTCGACCTTGACAGTGGCGTTGACTTACGCGGCCTTAATCCAGCCGATCAGACGCGCTGCGACAACCGCCACATGGGTCACCATCTGTACATCAGATACCTTGTTATGTGTCATATGTCCACGAACCGTTAAAAACGCAATCGCTATTAATATACTTAAGCAAATAATAGAATCATCGCGCCTACATTCAGTTGAATTCGTCCCACTATCATTGACCGTGTACCGAGCTAGACGAATACAAATAGTATATCGATGGCAAATGTTATAATAACAGTTCATCAAGCAGTATTATATTATCATAATATTTAACATCAAGTGGTCTATGTTATTCAACAATAAAGCCCTTTACATACATACATCACGATTTAAAGAAATAAATAACTCATGTTATATTTGTTGGTCTATAAATAGAATTGACGCAACTGATATGTATGGTGTCATGTACACATGACTTGATTTTTTGTATTCTCAATATGGTATTTAGAATTTTAATGAAAATTTAATTCTCCCTTGTTTGTTATTTACTTAACATATATCAATACATTGCACTTTCATATTCTAAAAGTCATTACTAGAATATTGTCCAACATTTAGTGTAATACATGTTTGTTTTTTAATTTAATGACCCAAAACATAGACGTTAAAATTTTTGTGCATAGATTAAAAATAAAAGAGTGTAAATAGAGAGTACTTGTAAATTTTAATAACCTAATTATGACCGATAATTCTAAACTCATGTTCCGTATAAAACTACATTTTGGCTGTCAAATTACTTTTAAGCAGTACGTTCCAGCGAAATTTAAGTTAGTATAAGTATACTACAAGTGAAGCGCGGCGCCTCGCCATATTGGATTACTAAGAGGCCGCACTCGAGCGTGTGACACGAAAGGATACCACTAAGGTTAAGCTTAGTAATATCACGCACAATAACTTGCTCTGCATTATTTTTAATGTTTCAACGCCTTACATTTACAGCTAGATTTAAGAGAGTTGTGTTATAAATAAAATAATAATTTCAATACATTCGTGTCCAGTGTTTACTGGCCTGCCCAAAACAACTTTAGCAATTGCCGTATTCACCACAATTGGCGAGTGCAGTATGTCGATAACGATCACAGATGAAAAGGCTAGCCTTTTTTAATTATTTTTCTCTTTAGTCGTTATTAATGAACATTAAGTATTGAGCGAAGGACTACACATGCAACAAAATATATTACATTTGTTAAATAAACAAGTCAAGATTTTAATATGTTTTTATTTAGTTGGATATTAGAAAATAATGAATTTCTATATCTTTAAATTTCCTATTAAATTACTAATAGAACTAAGTAATAAAGCTCATATTAAAAATAGGTATTATTATTGTAACTATGCTTTAATACTTAACTTTTATAAAATGGTTGTCAAGAAGAGTTTGTTACCATGTAAAATATAAATGTATATAATAGTGAGTAGGTATGTATACTAATCATTAACTGCAAGTAAAAATGTTTGTGTGACTGTACAGTGCCATATGGCGTTCATGCCTCGGCTGAGACGCGCTTGTAAAAGCTTTTAGGTTGCTTGACTATAAATGTCGCACAGACGTATTCTTGGACGTACATATGCTTGCGACCTTTTGGTTTTTGTAAACCATGTTGCCTCGTTTGTTTCTTACAAAGTTTCTGAACTTTAAAAATGATGAAAGATTATATTAACATTATTTAATAATAATACTTTTTGTTATTATAATAATATTTCATTACACATTATGAAAAGTATGGTGATCTAAAACTGCTTGTATAAAAGCTAGTGTAACTCAATGAAGAAAGTTAAATTTTAATACAAGTTGTATAACTATTTAATAATAATGTGTATCTACTGTAAAATGTTATTTTATTTCTCGTTTACAATTGGAGAGAACAAAAGAATTAGATATAATTTTGAGTTATAATACAAGTCTACAAAAATATATTCTGACAGCGAAAAGGAAAACAAACGTAAAAAATAGGTACTTCTTCCAGCGATTTGTGGCTCATAAGTTGATTTTAATTCGGGGTTGTTGGCCATTTACATGTGCCACAGTCACACATGGTAAATGGTATATGGCGATACGAATTTTTGATATGATGAACGTTCGGCTCGGACTTGGTATGTCATCGACCGGATGTAGTCGTAGATTTGGTCGGAGACGGATGTTCCGCCATTTGCATTCAAGTCGCGGCGCCGGCGACAATGCGCAAAGGGACTCATACCGGAATAACAAATGCGACGTAAGCTAAATATTTTTTTCTCTTTCTATTACAGGTATAGAATATTTCAGACAATATTAAGCTATTGTGTACTTAATATATAAGCTTAAACAATAAACCGATATACATATGTGCTAAACCACTGTTAGGTATTATTTTGGTAGTTATAAATTTTTGTGACACAATAAAACACTGGTGGTAAAGCAAGAAGTAACCAGCATATAAACTGAGTTCGTCCATTATTTAAATCAATTATTTGTTGTGAATTTAAATCAACAAATTATTATTAAGTAATTTAAGTGAGTACTAAGTTTACGGAGCAACTGCGCCATTACTAATAACTACGTAAACATGGAACATTATAAAACCCTACAATAATCTGTTAGTAATTAACTGTTAATTTAACAATGGTATCTGCATAATTTTTTAACGTTTCTCAAAGTTTACGGTGTAATTGTTTTTATTCGTATGCCACAAGAAATGTATCGGTAAACATATCATGTCAACGTAGAAGTAGTGATAACATTGCGATAAGTTCTAGAAGTTCTCCAAACTTGTAAGGTGGGTCTGCTTTTAACTCGTAATGTTAAAAAAGATAACAATGAAGTAATAAATTGAAGCAATACAAACGCAAGACAGTTGCGTGTGTAGCGACGGAATTACAATATAGATAATGTCACTAGTTTATTGCATAATTAAACATAAAGCCGGATGAATGGATGTGTTAGAATACGAGTTAACTTTATATATTTTTATTAATATTAAGAGCTCTTTTAATTTTGCTATTTTTCAATCCATCTCGTGTTCTAGACTATGCTTGTAAAAGCATTACCACGAATGTGTAGTTGTGTATGAACATAAGAATTTCTTAAATATTAACTTTTCCCTGAACTTCATCTAAAAAATTTTTAACAAAACGTACTTTGGAAGTTAGTTATGTACCGCACGAAATAATCATAAAGGAAACTGTGGCTAAGGTGGTATAATATAATGCAATCCCATTGCTATAATGTAAGCGTATTAAGTGATCATTAGGTGTTATTGTTAATCGTTTTTGAAAAGGTGCCGTCAATAATTCCTAATGCTGTAGTACTTTGTATTGAAAGTATGAGTAATTCTCGCTAACTACCTTATCGCAGCATATGCTTATAGCAGTTTCTGTGCGGACATGTAACATCCGCTAACTTCCACCAGGATACCGTGGATTCGGGTCTTGGCAGTATTTTTATATGAGAATGCCCCAAGTCCCAGCAATAGAAAATGAGTTTATTAAAAAATTCTCGATGCTAATTAATAAACTATTTTTCCGAAAAATCTTATAGGGAATGAATATGAAAATTCATACTCATTGTTATATTATTTATATGGGCATAAAAATTATGAAAATGGAAAAATACGATAGCATTTTGTTGATAAGACTATTATGTTAAAATAACATAATATTAAGTAAGGTTAGGATTTTTCGGTGTTGTAATTTTGAAGGATAAGCACTGTGTACATACATGCAAATAACCAACCAAATATTCAAACAAACAGAACCAATATGTTAAAAAGTTTGTTTTAATCGTTGTATTGTTACTATTGCATTGTGAATTGACAATATATTACAAAATTTATTTTTGATGTGTAGAAAAATGATTTAACCTTCATCAGAAATTGTGTGATTTTAGTAAAAACTTTCAAAATTAATTTGAAATATGAAACGTTCAAACATATAGTAAATCAACCGATGATAAAGATGGTCGGGAAACACAATGATTATAGAAAGTTATCAGTTCTATGATAACGATAGTATTGGTTTGTTTATCAGCATCGGATAAGAATAAAGCCGACAAAACTCATATGTTTTACATATAATATTACAAATAAGTCAGCAATAGCAATTGTTGATTGTTTATAAAAGGTATCTGATTTTACATAATCCATATAACGATTCAGTGTTTAATATTATTTAACGAGAACTTTATGATAGAAAATGACGGAGCGGGACAATTCTGTACATGAAATATTTGATTAATTATATTACATCGACAGTAGGTTGCATAGCAGCACGTATATCAATTTGGAAGGTTCCTGTTTGTACGAACGATTTATTGGAAAAGCTGCTTAATGAATTTACATTAAACATTATACTCATAATCCTTTTACCGCATTGTTTCATAAAAGCAGAGTCATTATTGTATTTGATTCGAAGGACACCTTGTTAATACACAGAAATGTCCGATAAGACAGTTCTCTATACTCATTTAGGAAAGTTCTCATTATTCAAACACCTGTACTACATGTCCATGTACTGCAAAGGTTTGAAGAACTTTTAGACTTAAACATTTTTATTAGATCTCTAGAAGCGAACGAAGTGTATTTTGAAAAGCGTAGTAATTATTCTCATGTTAACAGTTTATGCTACATATACATATTTGAACGCCTTAAATGTTAATTCAATTTATTTTCGGAATTGTCTCAATTTGATGATAAACAAAAAAAATTAATTTTAGAAAAGATTTACAAATATTTCAATCTTTTATGTAAATAATCAAAAGTGCATTTCCACTTTAAAATACAGATATATTTTTTAAACTAACGAAATCTTTTGGCTATGTACCAAACATTCCGTTATAATGACAAAAATATTTTGTGAAAGTTTTAAGTGGCACGTTATAATTACTACGTAAGATATGTATGAAAGGTAAAAAAGAGTTTGATTGAAGAGAATGGAAATGTTTAAGAATAACTATCAAGCAATGGTTGATCGTATGTAGGGCGCTGGTACGGGCACCTCGGCCTCGACGCCTGACCGGTTGCCATCTTTGGAACAGCGACCGGTTTTGACAGAATACGTACTCATTGCAATAACAGTTAACTACTTATACTATTGTAAGCGTGTATATCATACAATTATAATTGTAAACTGTTTATTTTTAAAATAAATCATAGAAGTATCAAACTAAGCAATTTGATGAACAGTAGCGGTCCGAGAATTGTATTTATCATTTGCAGTAAATAATAGTTGAGTCAGATATCGTAACTATCTCCTCTCACGAATCTAGTAATCATGGGATATGGGTGTATTGGCATGCTTAGCAGTTTGTCGTGTGGTGTGTTGTGCGGTGAGTCACAGCGGACTGCAGTCACAGAGGGCGAGCGAGCGAGGGACGTCTGTGAATCATTCCATACCATTATGCACATATTGATGTCGCAGGTAACAGAATCGCTATTGTATGCGGTGCTCTATTGTACAGTCGAACTTTTGAGGTCCCCGTAAACGATTGTTAATGCCGTATTGTTACACCATACGAATGCGTAGGTTCATTATTTAGATAGGAACAATAACAGCGCCTATATGAAGGCTTCAAAGCCAGTCCTGGATATAAATTTCGAACCCCATTTTTGGGTTTCTATAGGGGAATGGTATGGCACGCGCGTGTACAAATTGAAAAATATTTCATCGTATTTTTTGTAAAGATAGTAGATTTAATTCAAATTTTACAATATAATTATAGACGTTTTTCTTAAAACAAATCTAAAATTTGTATTGAGGAAATATTGCAAAGATATAACAAAATTTAAAGTGTAAAACCATTGATGGCACGACGATGCGTCGATGGAAACATACGATGCCATCTGTTATTAAACATACGCAACTTTTTATTTAAAAATATTTAACGGTCGTTACTTTAGTATGCGTATAACAATATATAAGTGAATAATGTCCATAAACTGGATATTAAGTAGTTTTAAAATGTATGGTGTAGAACATAAGCAACATGTTATTTTGATATAAATTCAACGGAATTATTCCGTGACTCATACGAATTGTTTACTTAACGTTTATCGAACGTTTATTTTTTAATCAGATGCTTACCATGTATGACGCGAGATCTTTTTTTAAGTTGTATTGGAATATTATTTTTAGAGCTACACTATATTAAAGAACATGTGACTAAAAATATTAAAAGGACAATGATATTAATGTCTTAAAAACTGTAAAGCAATAGTAGAAATAGTTTGCCGCTTAAGCGTTTTTTAAGGAAAAAAGTTTTCTTGCGCTTGTCAGTGCAACTGGCGAAAGGAGATCTTATTAGTTATGAGAAACCAATAAGACCAACAGTTTTTTTGTCAGTATAAGTAGGATCAGAAATACAACATATGTATGTTTTTAATAATCAAAATCGGTTGAAGCTCTGTTCAAATTTAAAAAGATATGTGTTTATCGTTGTACTCACTAGGTGACCTGGTTGAGGGACCAAAGTAAAAAAACCTGTATTACTCCATTCTGTA
>DWMX01001081.1:0-17921 GCA_018246375.1 Byasa alcinous | reverse complement strand
ACGTTGTCATGGGCAAGCGTATCACTTACCATCAGATGAACGTCTTGCTCGTCTCGTCGCATAGTAGTATAAAAAAATAACATTTTATGTAAACTGAAACATAACTTGGTTTTGACTTCGTTTAGTGTTATATATACGTTACCGTTTATCTGAAATAGTAATCCACTAGAGCTATAATTAAAGCGCTTGCCGATGCGCTAATGGCATCATAAACAAGTTGGTGGTGCTTCGGGTTTCCTCGTAAATAATCGGCGCGCATCCGAGCCCGTGGGAGAGGCGCGGTCCCACGGCGACCGCCACCACTGCCGCTTCCTGCTGCCTGGTACCATTGTACCGTGAAATTTATTAACCCTACGCCAATTAAGCTGCCCGATAAGCAAACATTTAAAATATAAATAGAAAGGGAGAATTTGATAAACTGGAAACTAAATAAATGTAAGGGAAACGATTATTAAAGTTAAAATGGAGCAGTAGTAAAACAAGCAGGAAAGTCGATGCATGCATAGTCATATTATCCGGATCTTTATAAGATTAAAATGTGCCGAAATGGTCAAGAAGCTAATTTTCATGCTTTGGACACAATAGTCATATGTTCGATTCTCAGTTAAATTATCCTTTTTTTTGTTTTTTTACTCCCTTTTCATATTGCTAACTCATACCTTTCATATCCCGTTAACCTAAAAAGCTATAGACTTTTTATTTCCTATTTCTCGTCTTCTTACCATGTATAATACATCATTTTATCCTGAAAGAATATCCATGTAGCTCTCCCGGTTTAAAAGTTACAAGCTTTACTGAGTATTTAAATCAGCGCATCAGTCTCTTTTACGCTGATGCAATCAGGTGATATAGTAAAAGACTACATCAGCGCCATCTTCTGAAATTCAATGCAAATAACATAGTCGTTTTTTTAATCAGCTGGTAATTTTGACTGACTGAACGCTTGACCCCAATTTCACCTGATGTTAAATGACTAGAACAATGGTTAAGTTTTACCCAGAATATTATCTGACTTATATGTTTGTTAACCGGAACATTGTGGTAATAGCGGCAGATAATCATGTGAAAATTAAGCGATCCAAACTTCACCACATGTGGCTTTATAAACTAAGACTACTTTTTATATATCTATGTTGGTGAACAGGTTGGCCTGATGGTAAGAAGTTTCCGTAACCTTATCACACTATTTTTCGTCACCATACTGTTGTTCATTTAGAAAAGTTTAACAGGGATATCATTCCAACATCATGTAGTTCTTGTGTAAAAAAACAACGTTAGCGTCTAACCGTTTCGCCGAGAGGACAGATGGAGAACATATCACACATTAGCACGTGTTTTTTTTTTGTAGAAACCTGTGTAAATTTAGAAATCAATGTTCAAATCAAGTTGACGCGTGAATTCTCAGAGGCTAGTATTCGTTGCCAGACGTCGCATGCGCCGACATCCATCACACACTATTACTTTCACGGCGCGATACAAAGTAAAAGTAGTGGAGCCCGATCATTCCGGCCTCGTGTTACACCGTAACGTAACAAAGTTAAACAAACAAAGAAAAATAAAGGCAATCAAACTATACACAGTTATACATACATTTGTACTTGAAAATATAAAAACTGATGAAGTTTAATCAAAAAGACTAATCTCGGATTTATATTTCATCACCATTTACGACTTGCTCTGCAATAAGTTACCATGGTCTTACACAACGAATATATACGCTACTAATTAAAACGTTTTAATGCTTATACACTTCTGTTCAGCTATTTATCTACTTTTATATAACGATACATAGAATGTGTTAACAAATGTCATATAAAATAATGTTGTCAAGTGCAACTCGCTCGCAATCATATGTTTGTCTGGTTTTCAATTATATTCTTCAATTATAATTATAATTATATATATGGATATATAATTATATTCCCAGAAGGTTATGTGGAAGAGAGGGTTATGTGGAATTTCCTCCAGATTCTCCTACAAGTTTCTAGAAAAGACATAACCTCTTTAGCACTCTCGCTGTGTTACGGCATAGGATATCACTGAGTCCTACTGATGTAACGATATGTAATCTCAAAACCCGTGAACTATAGACTCTTCAGGTCGTCTTCGACAGGCAGGACTTTACTCAGTCCTATTCATCCTAGCACAAGTGTTAAATTAGTAAAATATATAAATTACAGTTCGGTGTATTTACTAAATCGAGAGGCGCGAGTAACCAGACTCCTGCGCAACTGTGTGTAACGTCTTAAAACGATGCTCATTATAACTTTGAATTATTATGAAACCGCGAAGCGGGCGGAATATAGATAGCTTTCTAGAAATTTCTATTCATTTTTTTTTATGTTCGTCGGTTAACTACACAGATAACTCACATCGAGTAAACACGATGTTATACAGTGTACCGCATTGTGCTCGTCGTCTTGACATACATGTTAGATGTTATATCTTATCCATTAAATTAACTAGCTAAAGCATCTATTAAAGTAAAACACAGTAATGTTTGTACATGTAATTATTGATGCTAATAGCATAAATCAAACTTCTAAAAACCGACTAGATATTAAATAGACATGATTTGGTTGTAACTATAATAATGCTTGTCACATCTTTTCCAATTATCTTTATATTAGATTGTGGCTATTTAGTAATGATATGTATTAACATTTTTTTTGCAGTGATTCCTCTATCAGTTCTCTCAATAATGATTTGATGTGTAATAGGACCAGTTTCTTTAGCTCGTCAATTTCATTAACGACGAAACTATTCAAATTAGCAATTTGTTATGTCGCTTATAAAGTAGAAATAGGCAAAAAATTTACCCGTTAAAACTGCTCTTACAAATAGTTACTACTATAATGTTGTACGGAATTTTCATTACAAAAAATTACAGAGAATTAGGAAAAATCTAAGTTCTTTATTAATTTTGTTATTTAAAACTGGAGCTCCCGAACAAATAAATCCATGTCAATTTTGAATCTGAAATATACATTTTTCAAAACAATTTCACAAATGTTATATTGTTTTTAACAGAATTAAATAAATAATTGTATTCGTGGCGCAGCAGCTGTTTTCATTGTAAGGGACGTACTAAGTTTAATTCCGAAGAAATGTTAAATTTTGAAAGTGTTAAAATTGGAATTATGGTACAGTTTTTTTCTGACCTTCATATTGTAAATCTGCTGCCATAACATTGAGCACGCTTTACCATCTTCCGCCTCATTGTCACTTAACAATATATACTTCCGGAAATACAAACGTCCAAAGGCTAAGTAACCGAGCAAGTTGTGTGTGCAAAGATTGTAAGAAGAAAAAGGATTATAGTTTAATAAATGAGAATATTACTTTAATTATCTTAAAAGTGGACTAAGTTTATGTGATGTGTTTAGAGAGAACGCAAGAAACATAATTAAAAACTTAAACTTAATAGCCGGCATAAACTTAACCCTGATTCTTAATGAAGATAAAATGCACGGTATGTTTTCTTTTAAAAGTAAATCTCACTTGCTTTTTGTGTATTTTTAATGTAGGTTATGAATAAAAACGTTATTTTTCCATATCGACAAAATGAAAGAAGGTTACGAATTATCATCGTCAGTATTAACTTGCAATTACAAATGGAGGCTAGTGCTTTTTCCTCGTAAACAGAATATTTTTTAATAAGATTACACTTGAACATAATTTCCGAACGAAACCGAAGACATGATATTTAGATTTTTAGAATGTGAAAATCGTAAAGTAACCGTTTAACAATATAAGGATGGTTAGGTAATTAGACAAATCGTAAAACACTACCATCATTCAAATTCTAACAATTACAGAGACAATAAATATTGTTTTTAAGATTTTGTTATCCGCACACAGATTACATTTACGCGACCACAGATTAAATATACATATATCTCGAGGACGGACATACAGCCTTTTAACGAAAAAAAATATTGTAAACCATCGCTGATATATAAAAGCAATACTTATAAAAATATGTTAAACACATCAGGTTGGAGATGTGCAATATTTAGTGATGAATGTGAGCAGAACAAATTATATAAAACCTATTTGATAATTTGTTTACATCGTGCATTTTGTTCTGATCTATAATCAATATACCACCACGACATCCTGTCTTGTAAATTTGATTACGTATTTTATTATGGAAATAAAACATTTGATTTTATTTGATTTGATTGACAATAGGATTTTATTTATATTTTTTAAATAAATAGTATTTTAATAGTCAAAAGGCACGATAGGATCTATATAGAACATATTGATTATGGCGCGAAAAAGAAAAACATTAAACGCTATTTAATGTATGTTATAAAAGAACGTTTTTAAAGTTTTTGATTGAATTTTTATATCGTAGTGACGGTTAAGTTACATTTTAATGAATTACAATGACCGTAATATGTAATACAAACTCATATTCTCCGTAGACGGTTACTGGTTAACAATATTGTGCTGACACCGTTCTTCAATACACGCATTATTAAGTTTGCGAACCATACAATGGCGGCATTGTATGTCTTTCCCATGTTGATATCTCCGAAGCATCCAGAGATAGTTGAGAAAGTCTCCCCGCCATGATTTCAGTACTAGATACCTCCTATTATTCTGTGTAAGATTACATGTAATTAGCTACAACACATACAAGACATGAAATGCGGGTAATTGTGTAATTTGTGTTACAGTTAATTTAAATAATTTCGCTTTATCGAGAACTGTACGTAGGTTTGATTATAAATAACAAACAAGAAGTGAAATATAAACATTGAATTACGCTTTCTAAGTATTTGAAAGGTTTTAAATTACTGTAACGTTTGTTTGTATTTATATAAAAATTTAAAGATGAGCTATAAATTTATATTTATACCAATACGGATTCGTATATGTGACATTACATATGGTGCAAACGATATTAGAGCAGTATGGTCTGCGACACAAGGCTGGCGAACTGACTCATCGATGAATTAATTTCTCGTATAACAAGCTTTATTATCTCGGAAGAGACTTTTGCGGAGATAAGGCCGACTTCTACTTCCACTTTCGTCATTTCAGTGACCTAGTGGATAATAAGCAAGTTGTATGAGCGCGAAGGTTATACCTCATTGCTATACGAGTTTTCATTTAATATTTAGTGGTTAATTATTTTAGTAAACTCGTAATAGTTCAACCACCGGTATTATATTATTTAAAAGTATTTAAAACATCATAAAAATATAATTTTTTTTTACTATATCTTATCAAATAATGAAGTAATCAGAACAGTCATTTCGCTGCACTAACCGAAATATTTTTAATCCTAAAGTAAAAAGTATGTATTAAATAGAAATGACGAAAAAAAATATAAAAACATTCATTATTTAGTGGTAGTTCAAAATAACAATAATTATTTTCGGATATTACTTATAATTTTAAATCCAGCAATTAACAAAGTAAATTCAGAAACAAGAAATACTCTCATTGCGTAAAAAAGTAACCTAAAAAAGTTTTAACAAGCATTGAACAGATTTAATGTGTATTTCTGTGATATACATCATTACTATCAGCCCACTGCTGGGGAAATTTTTGTTGTCTTTCCCAAGAAGTGAGAGGAAGGAGTTTGAATTATCTAGTATACGCTATATTATGTAAACTCTGAACAACATTGAAAACTAAATAAGCATTTTAAAGATTTCATAACTTCAATTTATTTTTATTGATCAAAGCCGCAATGGTAAATATTAAAAAAAAATACATTAAAGGTCGTATTAACCTTCGATGTTCACATATTACGAGCTATGTTTGCATTGCGGAGGTGATCATGTTTTTTATCTGTGGTCATCACATCTTACGTCATATCAACATTGTTAATATGGCAACAATCTTTGTATTCTCATATAATGATTATTCAATAAATTATTTACATTAGCGTTTACTTATTATTGTAAATTACATTAATTTAAATTATTTTTAAGAAGGCAATAAATGTATTTTTTTTACAATGCTCTATCTCAAGATTTCACTATAACTCTGGATTTTGTTGTCTATGTTCAACACATGACAAAGATGAGGTTTTAATACGAAACGTATATAACAGAACTAAACATATTTTTTACCGCTTCGTTTCTTTGATTAGTGATCAATTTCTGTAATAATTGCTTATTAATATATTTCATTTTGAAAATCTCAGAATGGCTGTACCTGTTTTTATTAATCACCTAAAGGGCTGTAATTGGGACAGTACAGATGTTAAGTGCTATTATTACCTGAATAATGTCAATAGTTTCAGCTTTCTTCAAATCTACTGTAATATTTGTACACAACTGTTTGTCGGCTGAAATAAGTTCTGCGTACCAGTAACTTTATGTTGTGATATTATTAATTCAACAATAGTAATGATTCAATTAAGCCCATCGGCTGCTGCAAACTTTCTATTTGTTAAAATAGTTACAACAGAGCGTATAATTATGTGAAAAAACCATTGTCACCAGTGAAAACTTGAACAATGTGCCTGAGAAATCAGACTGATCTCGGAGATTATTTAAAACACTCACTAAACGCGTTTCCGTGTTTGTTTGTGTTATTATTTAAAACAAATTCCCGGTCATTTAACTGTAGCGTTTAATCATCTTCATTTCGTTGCAAAGATTTATATTCACTTTAATAGCGGTAAAAATGAATAATGATGTTGTTTTTAACTACAATAGACTAACACTTGTCCTTAATTTTAATATTTTTATTAAGTTACTTTGAGGCTGTGGATGATGAAGTGCTCACCCAGAATACTCTGACTCTCATATGATAGTAAGAGGCTAGTAGTTATTTAGAATTGTAAACCTTTTTTCATCTAGTTAAATCTACGAATAGTTCCAGTCTTCCCTCCAATTAATTATATATTACTTTTCAAATCATATAAACATTAGCCTAGATTTGAAGTTAGAAATCCGTGCTTATGTATTATCCATATTTATTAACTTATAAATGTTTTACGTAACGTAATGAAATATTCACAATTATGAACGTAACGTAAGTTTTAATAGACCATTTGTTCGCATTTCAAGAGTTCACCCAGTTTACGTGGACGGGATTTGTTCGGAAGAGGCATCAGGTGGTTATGTAAATTCTATCCCATCGATTGTTGTATAGCATCCGTATGGTATAAATTATAACGGCAAGCGGACTTTGAAAAATACAACACATGGGATTTTGCTTTAAAGACTCATAACTTTCTAAACGTTACTTCACTAACAACCCGATTAATAACACGGATACGGATGTATATAACTTTATATGTAGTAAGACTCCAATGTTGACATACCCATAATGTTGTGCCTATCATATGTATGACTAAGAGAACACAGCAATGCTGTTATGTCTAGAGATCGTCTAGGTTGTGGTACCTAGGCAGAGATAGAAGTTGCTTAGGTAAGCGGCTCCTATCTCTGCCCCCAAACAGTAATAAACCAACATTCCTGTGTTCTGGTTTGAAGGGTGTTATAGCTACTGAAATTATTGCGGTGACGAGTCTTAAGATTTTGTGTGTTAAAAGCACAAAGTGTTGGTCTGTATATCATCATAAGTAGCGCTACCTTGTTATCGGAAGACGTATCACTTACCATCAGCTGAACGTCTCGCTCGACGAAGAAAAAATATTACCACTCAATGTGAAAGTTAACCAGGCGCATTTGTTAAAACGCCTACTTATCCAAATTCTACTATTCTACTATTTACAAGAAAAGCAATTAGCAATTGCGATACGAAGACAGTTCAGTAGCATTTCTTCAATACGAGTATAAGCCTAGTAAGATACAATTGTTAATCTCAAAAAGGAAGTCTATAAATATATTGTACAGGGTCTTGTTATAAATAACATTGTAATAAATAGATTTGTGTCATAAGCTTTTTCATGTTTCTTTAATTTATATTGTGACATGTTTTGGTGTTACTTATATTTTACATCACAAGCTGATGTATCAACTCGTTGCTCATCACCAGGAAACGAGCGCTTATCTCGGCCGTCGCACGCTTACGACAAATCTATTGTCTTAATAAACATTCTTATATTACGTATACACGGAGGCAGCGGGCTTTCTCTCAACCAATGAATCATTTTAATTGCAATATCTTAAGAAATACCGCCTTTGAGAAACCGGGGTGAAGATGACGAGATTTTTTTCTTGACGCAATACTTTGAGCGACGAAAGTGGCGTTATAGGTTTTCACTTTTGTTTAAGCAAAGCATCACCATCATCGGATAACAAAATATTACTCACAAAACACTCACGATTCGCTTTTAAGAAGTTATATGTAGTTGTAATTTTTTTGTGATTTTTCGTTCCAACATGTTGATATCCACTGCTATAGACCTCAAAATTTTGGAGGAAAGTACTGTACTCGCCACGGTTGACGTGGTGGTTGGGAGGGGACTACTTAAGGAAAAGGTCCTTATCTTTCCAAGAATTTATCCTTTTGTAGTTCCCTTTTACGACATACCATGATAAGTGGCGATAAGAATATATCTCCAAAGGATTTTGAAAAGATTTCTCTTGATATGGTACTAGCAATATGAAAACCATGTATAAAATTTTACATCGAAATAATGAGAAATCAGTTCTCTTTACGTGTAAAATAAGGGAATCTAATTGTAAATACTTAAATCGATGTCCTACATGTGAAGAAACTTTAAAATCATCGTACAAAAGTTAGAATAAGTGTAACCACGTATAAATTATATTAAAACTGAATTGTTTAAACTAAGGCATAACTTCTACTAAGTTATATTACAAGTAAATATTATAGCAGTATTTAATTAAAATATTTGTTTGTCAACAGGTCCATAATGACGGTGAAAAAGGCGACTCGTTCCGGTGGGTATGCCGCCATCGTCTCCAGGCAGAAAATCCACAATGCCAACCAGCAGTTTGACATAATGGCAATTACTAAATCCTCCTCAAACCAATTTTACAATGTCATCGTAGGCTTTAACGAAAAGGATCAACTGCAATTACTAACGAAAGATGACACGAAAGACGACGAAAAACATAAACTAATAAAAGACTACAATGATTTTATAGCTAACAAATATGAAAACATCTCAATAGATGACATATCTAACTGCGTGAACATTGAAAACTATCCTAACTGCGAAAGAACTCTAGTCTTCTATGTAAATAAGAACGTTAATACGGAAGCTATCGCCCTAAGATTCGAGAACGAGCAGGACTTCAAACGGATATATTTCACGTACAAATATTTCAAAATGCGCAACCGTTTGACTAAGACCACTAACAACTATTCCAGTAGCGATAACTTATCCTCTAAAAAGAGGCCGACTGAGTGGTTTAAGAATAGAAAAAACAGCATCGACGACTACAGCTACGACAAAACACGCGCCGAGTTTGACTTATTACAAACAACTGAAAGCGATTGTATCACTTATACATCAGCTCAGCAAAAAGGTACCAGTCGTTTCGACCAACCTCTCAGTCTAATTGGTTTCAAGAGCGATGCCTGCGATAACGGAGAGATTGATAGCATCATTTACACAGACATCGACATACCAACGAAACCAGAGAGAAAAAGATTTTTTAGTAAAAAACCTAAAGCACCCTCACCACCCCTATTACCGAATAAAGACAACCCTAAAGTCCTTAAAGGTGAATTTGTCAGAGTGAATGTGGAGAGAGTGCCAGACGTAATACCAAAAGAAAATAAGCTAAACAAAATACCAGATATTCTCATGTTTAGAGATACTAAACCGAAAAGACCGAGCCCTGTTAGCACTTTGTGGTCAGCGAGCAATAAACGTAAGTTCGATGTTTTTACTCTCTTATTACTTTACCACGTTTCTAACTTGTTTTATACCAGCTAAAACATAGTATGGTGTATTTATAGTTAGTGGATGTTTGAATTAGTACTTCTAATAGTCTTTAGATTAAAAAACATTTAAACATACTAAAAGTTATATACCTCCAAAACTTTTATAATTACACGAAGCGACAATTCGGAATGTTCATCTTGTAGATAAGGTATACTCCTACCCTCAACAATGTGGTGCTAGTTAAAATGATATACACTGCACCACAAGATGCTTATCGCATATAAGATGTTAACCCAGTAATTCCACTAGCTACAGCGCCTTACAAATCGGAACATAATGTTTACACACTACTGTTTAGCTATAGAAATATGCTCTACGATATCTACCTAGATGGTTTACATTTGCTAATTGACAGTATTGTGGTCTTTACGTTTATTAGGATAATGATCAAAATCGCTTACCAGCTTCTAATAATTGAAAATGTTGCAATGATTGTATTAACATCAGAATTTGATCGAATTCCATTCAAGGCTTTTGTCCTTGCTACAATCGAAGGTTTGGCTTGTTATATGGTTGAGGTTCATTTCATACGAAAATGGATATTTTTCATTTGACGTGACAAACGACTTCGCAGTTCGTTAGTGCGCATTATCGCTGCGCCGGGGTTATTTGATCAGCTACTTTTCTATGTATTCACGTGACAAGTGTTCGTGATGAACAGTTTAACATAATTTACATATATTCATTGTCTAAATAATTCATAGAAAACATACGTTTTACCCGTTGACACTTTATTTCTTAATATATACAATGAAATTGGAGATGAGTCGCATTAACAAGGCCAGGTTTTGAAACTTGGTATTTGCTTCCCAATACGCGCGTCAAGCAGAAACCTTTCAAGAATTTAATATTAATAGTTTATTTATTGGTTTAACGTTTTGATTTGTTTATCTATTTATATTCACTTAACCTATGTGATAAATTACACATTTTCTGCTATGCTTACACTCTATTTTATTCACATTGCCCATAATGTACGCCAATTATGACATATTTAAATAATACTTCAACGAAAACCGAATAATCATAACACAAATCTCAAGAGGTATTTTCATGAAGTTTAATTTTCCAGTTTTTGCGTCAGGTATTTAAAAAAAAAATTAAAGTATTTTGTAATCTGCTCTTTAACAATTATTTTATAACCCGTGTTAAATTTTGTACAATAGAACTTTCTTTGCAATGGTTTCTTCTCAATACATTATAATAGGGGGTTAAAATTTACTTTAATTTTAAGACCTTTTCTTTTTTTTTTCTGTATTAGAGACTTAAGTTTCTATCCATTATATAATAAATCGTAGTTTAGTGTTAGTATAACAACAAAACAACAACACACAAAGTTATAAATGTATTGTATCTATTTTTAGCAGTTGTTAACTAAGTACATTTGTATGCCAAATACATGTTTGCTGTGTGAGTTGAATGTAAATAGTAAGCAGAAATTAATTCTTAATTGACATAATAACCTGATTATGTCATTTTACAATACTGTATACATAATTGAAAACGTTGTTACACTACCTCCGCGGCGCAGTAGCCAAGCGCTTGATATGTAACACAGAAGTCCCTGGTTCGATTTCTATGCCATGTATTATAAAGTTTGGTTCGTGGTCATCCTATAATTTTAATTTTGCTGCCATAGCAGTAATTCTGTGTTGCTATTCAACATTCATATGTTGAATAGCAACGACGAGCGACTTTCATAAGTCAGAGTATTCTGAACGAGCGTGCTTCACCTTCCTCGGTCTCATTATCATTTTACACCACGTCAAGTTAGTGTTAGTCAATTGTAAATTAAAAAAATCTCTTTATCTTTTTAACTATTAATATGGACTTTATTACTAATTATATGGGTATACAAGTGTCCACTTAAAATGCAACAAAGCCAAGGTCGCGGATGTAGTCGCCGCGCCCAAGCCCACGCCTTGCGTAACACCGGTCGTTCACTCGCTTCCGAAACGATGTTATCTATCAGACACACTATCAATATAACTTCAAACATCTTTCATATCACTAATTATTTATAGTAATTAAAGACATCGGTAGCCCACAATACATGAATTTACATTACCTTTACTGTTATAATCAAAAGAAAGAGATAAAGAAAAAATGTTTATTCACACTACCTAATACACACAAAAAACATTAAAAAATAAAGGAAAAGAAGAGAATTAAAAGTTTTACAACTTACAAAAATACAAAACATCTTTAAAACTAAATAAAAATAAATAACAATGTCATTAGGCAGCAGAAATAGGTTCCATATCAGCAAAATGCTCCTGCACGTGCTCGTGCGTGTGCAAAGGTGCGAGACATCTACGTAATAATAACATTAAACCTTAACAAACCTTAATCAAACCTTAACAATTAACATAATAAACAATTAACAACAAATAATAAAGAAGAAAACAATTAATAAAGAGGAAGCTTAAAAAATAATAATAATTAGAAATTGTAACATTTAAACTCCCACAAAGGAAAACATAAAAAAAGTATAAACTAATCGTCTATTATTGTAGAAAAAAAAGTACATCAAAATGGATAGTAAATAGGAGAAAAATTAAGACAGAACGACACCTCATAGCTGTGAACCGGCTGTCATCATATGAGAGCCAGAGTAAGAGCGAACATGCTTCACCATCCACGGCCTCATTGTCACTTAACACCATGTGGAATTGAGGTCAAGTAACATATTATAGACAAAACACTTACTGGACTAGATAGTCATTTTTCAGTCGATGTTCGCTTTATGTAAACTTCGCAAACTTCTCCGTCACTATTTGTTTCAGTTTCTTTCTGCAATGACTCGCTGAGGAAACCTTTTGTTTATCAATGAATACTTACCCGCAGCGATACTTAATAAAATCAAAAAAAAATTACGAACAATTTGTTAAAAAATAATGTTGTTTTGTCTGGTGATTATGATTGTGAAAATGTAAAGAATTTGTATTACATATTGAATTGAAATATTTATCTTAAATTCTATAGAATCCTTTAATCTCTTTTCATTAAATGTTATATATAATAATGTTAACGTGCGTTTTCTACACAAGTCGAGATGTAGTTGACGATTAGCATAAAAACGCGATTTTACGTCCTCACCGCTGGGAGTCTTCATCTTTTCTCAGAAGGAGAGAGTCAAGGTCTTTATCCACCACATTGATGAAGTGCACGTTGATAGCAGTCCTTGCAACTGTTTTTTATGGAATATATCGATATCATGACTTTGGATCATGACTTTGGATCCTTCACAGGAAGTACAAGCTGAGATGAGATCAATCCTAGACATTTTTGTTTAATTCCATCACCTCGGATTATTTCAAGTATTGTAACTGGTTACTTTTATCTATGATACGAGATTTGCTGTAATTGAAATTATGAAACATGTTTAATTTTTTTTTATCACAAAATGTCCTATTTTGTTCAGTTACATGGCCACACCGATTTGCCGTGTTGAACGCCTCGCCTAACTGAGATGCGCCTGCGCATGCTGCTAATTGAATTATTCACTTAACAAACGCTTATGATTAACGAATGATTTGCTATGATTGATTGGAATCGTAATTGTTTCACTTTCAAAGTTTTTATCGTACCGGTATAAAATAGCATGCTAAACATACACATCTGCTTTTACCTTCTCTTTGATCGTTCGTTATTGCATTTCTTTTAACAAACGAAACCTCACTAAGAATATTTCTATTTCGCGTTATTTGTGCCTGTTCAGATCTATTATCTTAATTATTTTATACATGTACACGTTATAGCTTATATTTTAATATTATTTTATTATCTCTATATTGTAGACATACATTTTAAAATCATGCCTATCCTTTTTATAAAATGAATTTGCAAATCTCCATATTCTGACTTCGCGTGTGGCTATCAAAAAACCAAATTCATTCGTAGAAACTATCGCGTGAGTGTGGTGCTGTAAATTGAAAATAAATATGAGGTAGCGTCATATGTTATGGTTTGTTAGTTTAATAGAAATTGGTGAGTCTAAAAAGTAAAGAAAAAGGTTAACAAACTCTCAGATTTCACGGTTGCTGTTCATCCATAGGTTGATCTTTTCACGCGGGATTATAATAAAATTTTTGGGCTTTCTCTATTTCACTGTAGTAAATCAATTTAATATTTTCACCGTATTAATATGACGCAAGATGTGTTTTTTTGTATACAAAAAATGCGTTAGCAAAAAATCTATTTGTGATTTGAATGATTTCATCCATTTTCAATATAAAGTCCCCAATAAAAGTGCTTAACCATTGACGAATCTATAGAATGTTTGTTATAGCAATGATTTCATTCAGGTCGATCGATACAATGTCTTGAGATCATTCAACTCGTCGAGTCGCCAGGCTTCGCACGTACTATTGCATTCACTTAGAGCGCCTCGTCAACATAAAGATACAAAGCGAAGCAATGCACGGGGTTGCACGTAGCTCGAACAGATTGCGCAGGTACTATGGACCCTCGACCGCAAATACCAAATAGGTATTGCGAATGAGACGAAGTGACATCCATGAATAGCTTTTGCATAATCGTATGTCTAGCGTGAAACGGCACAGAACATAACAGCAAACAGTTATTATTTTTTGGTACGCCCGAAGATTTCTTAGTATAATTGAATACACACGCCCACGCATGCACATGAAAACGTTTTTTTTTTTAATGGCAATACTTTTAACTTTATGCCAGTAACACGTGCGATTAAAATGCGAAAAAACCGATTTGTAAAATCAGTCGCGTCACTATCTTTTTTATTTGAAAAAGGCATGCATTATTTTTAAAAACGGAACGTGAATCGATTTGCTTTGATTTTCGATTTTTTTTCAATGTTTTTTTTACAATCCGGTGATTTAGGGATACCAACCTACATATTTAAAAAAAATATATTATTATTCGCTTTCCTCATTTTAGTGTTATATTGTAATGTAAAAGTGGAAGTTAGTCTTATCACAAGCAAGTTTTTGCTTAGAAACTTCCAAGACTTGTAAAGTTTATCTTTTGACTATAAACAAAAGTTTTTCTTATCTTGCTGCTATACACCATTATCCTTAATTCTTAAATCATTTATTCATATATCTAGTGGCGGTGAAGGAAACCATTAGACATGGACACGGACATGTTTCATCATTTAACTCGTACTTGACCAGAGTTATTGATGAATGATCTTGCCACTCTTCACATTGAATTCCAGCAGTAGAAAAATTAAACGGTCTGTTAAGTTATTTATAGGTTAAAGTTTTATCACAATTTGTACAGTAAAAATAAACAACTACACTTAAGGATGAAATCGGATATCTTTGTCCCGATTCCGTAGATGTGGTCACAGTACACGACCCAAAAGCTTAAGTTAGATGTGTACGCAACTAAGCAATATTTTTATTTACACGTTAAACTTAACTCGCTGGAACAAGGACGCTTAACGACCAACGATGTGAAATAACTGTTTGTACAACACAAACGTATTATGTGACTGTTTGATTTGTGAGCGAAATCGATTTCTAATATTCTCTTAGATTTCCTATTTAGTTTTTGTTGATCAATCTATTTATATATAAAACTAGGTTATAATCCACGGACCTAGTGTCTAGACGGAATTCCGAATATTACAACCTATACAGAATAAATGCTATATGTATTAAAATATTTGTGTATATACTACACATATTGATAGAGGTCAGTTCTTTAATAACATATACCTTTAACTATAATCAATAGTCCATAATATTTAAAAATATATTAATGTATATCGCTTTTTGCTGTTATAACTATATACATGTATCAATGTGTATGTTACAAATTAAGATAAGTTATTATATATATTTATAAATAACAACAACGACAGAATTTTTTTCCATGTAAATTTAACGACGAAAGTAGTTAGTCTTCTTGAAGGAGTGATATTCATTTAAAAACTGCAACATAGGTATTTCGGCTAAAATTATTCGTTTGTTAAAGGTGTATATTGTTGTCATTTAAAAAAAGACTTAATTTACTATGAATGTAAAGTCGTTAACGATTATTTTCATATCATTTGGTTTTAAAAAAACAATGCGTCACCGTATTAAGGCGTGTTCAGACATAACCGCAAATTATTAATTTCGAGACTAGTTAACAAATTGCTATTGTCGCCAGTTAATTTAACTACCAGTTATTCATTTTTAAATTATAACAGATATTAATTATGCTTTAATTAATTTTAATTTTTCATTAAACCTATTGATTTTTGATATATACTGATTAGGATTTAGGAGATTGTAATGTGGAAATGATTCTGTGTTCTGTAGCTAGCTAAATTTTCGGAAACGAACTTGTATCCAACCACATACTTATTATAAATTCAAAATGTGACGCAATCATTCCTAAATAAGTGCTAAGATCAAATAAAAATTGTGCTGCCAATAAATATTTAGGTATGGTGTCTAATTAAATAAAAATAATACATATATTGGAAGGCGTTTGCACTAAAATGTCTTATAGATAAAAAAAAATCTTCTAATGAATTAGATGTGTTGAAGTAATGATGAAATAAACAGCCCTCTTAATGTTTTTACTTCTGGATCTTGTGATCTTCTCTCAGAGAAAGGAAGTCTATTTATCCACCACGCTGGCTAATTGCGAAAATGTCACATAACCTCAAAAGCTGTTCTTTGAAACTGTAGCGACATAATGTGTATATTTTGTATATAGCTAATAAACTCCCTGTATTCAGAATTCTATGCAATTTAAATTATTGTCAAAAATTTGTAAAAGAACTTTTTTATTGTCAATGTCATAGTTATTGTTACGTATACGTCAATCAAACACCGAAGTCGCTGCAGAATGGTTTATTATAAAGTTATTACGTGGTACCTACATATTAGTTATTATTAAGATACCTACATAACAGTTATAAAAAGCAATACATTTTGAAAATTAAATTTACTCTCGATTCAGTCCAGGCTAATGAACTTCTCTTACTCTTTTCTCCCGAACCCTGTAAGTATACACACTGCCCCCAAAAATCTGTCAGTTTATATTCTCTCAATCTATCTATTTTTCTTCGTTAAAATTTAGGCTTAGTGGACATCAAACACAAATATATTCCAGACCTACCTAGTACACCTCACCAACTGTCTAGTTTTAATATATAGTTCGTAAAGTGGTCAAAAATCACTACGCTTGATATTAAGTGTCATGGAAATACATAAAATATTACTTGCCCTTGTCGGCGGTTAATTACGAGTTAAATTCTTGTTTATCGAACTAAAAACTAGTAATTATTACCGATTGCGACATTGATAAGTTTAAATGAACAAGATTTACTTAACTCCTTGCTACATATACGAAGTAAAATTAAACTGTGCTACCAAATATTTTTAAATTAACTTTACGGAAATAGAGACTGCTGTTGAAGCTTTAAATTGTTTTTATTAAATCAATGTCTTTCACAAAGAACGGGTTAGAAAAAGAGGGAAGATATAATTAGTGACTAAATTCACAGACTATAACTAGTTTTATATATAAATCAAAAAGTAAATTACATTGATCACCAACATATAATATGTTAGAGGAAGCGATTGGTAAAACGAAACGCGCGGGAATCGAACCTGCCCTTCACGCTCGGATCGCATCGCATATGTATTGTATTACCCGCACATTACACTTCTAAGTAACAAGACTAATATATCTGTATTCAAACAGGAAAAAATATAACAACCTTGCGTTTACGTGACTGTGAAATTAAATAATACATAGATTTAAAAGCAATGCAGTACATCCTCTTTCATGCTACGTTCACTGTATTCGGTGAATAAACTAGGAACTCTTATTAATAGAAAGAGTAGTTTCTCTTCGCCTACAACAGCATCTCTCCACTTCCTAGGTTGACTAGTAAAGAATGCCGTTAGGCATTAAGCCCGCCTTTTGTTACCTAATTTTAGGTATGCCAATAGTTTTTAAATAAAAAAAGGCAAAAGTACTCATTTTCGTTTTCTTCTTCCTCTTCCCAATTGATGGCATGAGCACGGTTTGTGCGTGGGCCAATGTCATGTGTAGACGTACAAAATAAAAGAATACA
>DWMX01001080.1:0-17924 GCA_018246375.1 Byasa alcinous | reverse complement strand
TATTTTGGACGTCTACACATGACATTGGCTTACGCACAAACCGTGCTCATGCCATCAATTGGGAAGAAGAAGAAGAAAATTGTTAGCATTTTATATATACACAACTTTTACAGTATATACATACAAAAAAATGTTTTGTTATACAAACAAACCAAAAACTTAACTTACAATTAACAAGTAGACAGTTCGATATTAAATAATCGCGTATTAAATGTTAGAGAACGCCTAATACAATTAATATTTTTTTGGAGTCCCGCATTTATTTGAAGTACCTAGTAAAATCACAGAATTTATTGCAGCTAATGTGAATTAACGGCTTTAAGAAAAGATGAATATTATAATATTTTTATTTTCAGATGTCTTCTTCAAATTGAAGTTAATACTAATACTTGACGATTATTTGATGATACTACATTGTAGTCCATCACATCAAAATTAACATTTTTAAAATGATTTTACGATATAAATTCAATTAAATCATTAAGAAACAACAAAACTTAATTGTAATTTTCATGCAGCTTCATTGTTGTTTATTAGATAATAAAATTAAAAGTGTAATATTTGCTTAAATATAAGAAATCATTTGTTAAATATAATTAAACATTGATTAGAAAAAGTCAAGGGTTAAATTAATCAAATCGGTACATATTGTTCGAAAAGCATTATAAAGTATTTTAATTTTTAATTTTGAATTTTTATTTTAAATTTGCGAAAATCTGAATATAATGTTTTATTGAAAAAAGCATTCGCTATTTTGTATTTTAGTTTCATTTATTTATTAAGTTAGATATCGAAAAATATATTGAACAAAGAAACCCCGTGAAGACATCAAAACATTCCGAGAAGTGACATTGTCATTCCTGTCAATTCTCTTTTTCTGTCAACTGTTGTGTTAGGCAGGTTATTTCACAATGGTGAGAAAATTAATTTCAAAATATTTTGCAAATCACCTAAAATTTATATTACAAAGACGCAATATTTTAGTAAACGTGATCTGTTTTTAATATAGTGAACATTATTTTAGTTTATAGTTGTTTAAATAGTAACTTGGCTATGACAATTTATGCAGATGTTGTTTCCAGGCTAAACGCACGAAAAAGGTTGGAATCACCGGCAAATATGGAACGCGTTATGGTGCCTCTTTGCGTAAAATGGTCAAAAAGATGGAAGTAACGCAACACGCTAAATACACCTGCTCATTCTGTGGAAAAGTGAGTAAATCAAATACTTATCTTATGTTTACCTAAGTAGTAACAGGAACATTGAAACAGTTCTATACTTATTGTATGTCACAAAGTACGAAGTTAACGTAAAGGATTTGTATTTACATGAGGCTTACAAGAAAATATACAATAAATAATATATCATCATTATAAGGTGCCTTCTTCAAACTGAAGTTTGGCGGACAGTTTGAGAAAACCTAAAAATAATATATGCCTGAATTTTATGTTATGTTTAGAATAATGTTGTAGTTTTGATGAATTTGGCAGATATACTGACCTTTGTTTATTTTATTTGTTTTATTATTGTTACTATATAATAATAAGCACCTATGTGTGGCGCACCTAGTGTTTCTCATAAGTTCAAAACACTTTAATTTAATCATGTAGAATTAGTGGTAGCAAATAATATTTTTTTTAAACCCTTATGCCTTTATAACATAAAAAGTAGGCTATCATATGCCCTATATCTTCAGCTATCTGGTTACATCTGGTAGACATTTTAGGAATGACCCAAACATGTACGCAAATGAAAATTTTATGTACTGGCTCCCTTGTTTTTTTCATAGGAGTTATATATTCATATAAATTATTTATTTATTAATTAAATAGACATGTAACATGAAGGTACACCTGGTTCAATTCCAAAACTATTAGTGATGCCATCTGAATGACTAGTTTTTTCAAAGCTGCACACATTGTTTGATAACTTCTTAATAGTATAGCTAAGTGAAAAATGTAAATAAAATATCTGTTTGTTCTGGTAATATTTGAAATGCTTGGACTGGTTATATGTGCATGGCTTTTTCCTTTCTCATAATTTGTTTTTTTTTTTATTTAGGATGCCATGAAGCGTTCCTGTGTTGGCATCTGGTCCTGCAAACGATGCAAGAGAACAGTAGCTGGTGGTGCATGGGTTTTCTCCACCACAGCAGCTTCATCTTGTCGCTCAGCAGTGCGAAGGTTGCGTGAAGTCAAGTAAATCCCTAGACTAAGCTAATAAACAAACTCTACAAAATTTGTATTATTTTTAAAATTCCCAATATAGAGATAACATATATTTTATGGCCGATACAATAGGTCGTTACAGTTAGAATTATGATCCTCTTATACCTTGTAAGTCATATTCATTAGAAAATGGCCAATAATATTTTAAATTTCATAAAGATGTATTCATAATTAAAATAAACTAACTATATATAATTGACTAAGCCTGTTCTAACTTCATATATTGATTCTTTTGATTTTTCAGTAAGAAATCATTAGGACTAGTAAGTAACAAATGAAGATTGAAGCATATGCTTCGATCTGTATATGTTGTATTTGTTTTTTTATTCAGCAAACAAGCAAGGCGTTTATCTGATGGTAAATGATATGCTTGCCTGTAACTTGGCACTGGTTAAGACGGTGTACACTGCACCAAATTGTGCTTGCAGACTTCTTGCATAGCAGAACACCATATGTCTAAACATAAGGTGTTAAGTCTCATTACCCCCAGTGATTTCACTGGCTTATAGTACCCTTCAAACTGGAAAACTAATGTTTGCACAATACTATGTGGTAGTTGAAACAGGAGTAGCAGTGGTACATATCCAGGTCTGTCAACGGAGACCTATCACCAGTAAGGATATGTAGATGAGCTGTCAAAATTACAAAGAAAAGTTTTTCAAGTACTTTTATGATTTAGGACAATACTTTTTCAACTGATTTTGAGAAATCAGTAATGTATGATAACACCATATATTAATCAAATAAATAGTCTATTAAAATTCATAAAAATATTTATTGTTACATTAATTTTACACAGCACCAAGTACGAATATTGAAACATGTAATACATTTTAGTAAATTGGTGTATAAAAAATTGATACATATGAAATTTAGACAATAAAACATGGCACAGTATTAAATATTTAGACTTTTAAGTATACATTGTCTTTAATTATAAATTTGAGCATTGGCTATATTCGAGTACATTTACAACTAGTCACCTAAATCACTATCCTTGTCACCAATAGAATATAAAAGATGGAAAGCTATTCCTAATAATGCAGTACCTAAAAGATCACCCAATGCTGTTAAGTAAGGTATAGCAGAGTTGTCAGGGTCCATTCCCAATTTCCACATCCCTACTACCATATAGTGACTGATAGTTAATAAAAGAAATACTTGTAATAGGGCAGCAGACATATAAAAAAGAATGAAAATTGGAGTTAAGGAAGTATGACCTGCTTTCAAATATTCAATAGTGTGTATAAATATAAGCTGGCTAGGTATTACCATCACCAGCAATAATTTAGTAGTGCTGCTTAAAACTGTTTCTGATTTTTGGCCTGTGTGCAGTGAAGTAGATAGCCTAGATGCGTGTACAGCCACCATGTTACCACCTATTCCATTTATGACTAACTGAAACACTGCAATTCCAGTGTAATTTGATACAGTGTAGTCTAAAATTAAGCCACCTGCACTACTTATAACCATTGCAGAAACAACTGGCACCCATCCTTCATCTAAAGCTTGTCTAGTAAATTTGTTTTCATAAGCTATATATCCACATACAGGTACAAGAATTAAACCACCTGTAATTATTATAGAAGGCAATACCACACTTGTACCTAATGATCTATGTAAAAGAGATGCTATCCAAGATAATAATGCCAAAGTTGTTAAATCACCCAGGCTTGCTGCAATTGGTGTAGCAACATTATCAGGATTTATAGCCATACGTTTTGAAAGCACTATAACACCAATCATGATTAACCCGAGCACCAGACTCGCAAAAGAAGCAGTAAGAACACTAGATGCACAAAGTAACATAGCATGATGGATATCAAACTGTCCATCAGGTATCCATCCCATAGCAACTGCAGCCATAGCAGCTAAAAATCCTACTAAGACTGCTTGACATTGAATTAGACACAAATTTCCCACAATTAAAGTGCTTAGGTTGTTGTCAATGTGTCCCAAATGTGCATGTGTTGACAATCGTGATGCAAGTGTCATTTCTAGATTACCTTTTAAACCTAAAAGTGCTGGTACTAAGATGTATACTTCGGATACTAATTTATACACGTCCCAATGTTGTACTTTATCAAGCAACAGGCTGGCGGCGACCATTCCGTATCCAGCAAGCAGAAACGATACGAACATTTGCACGCCTGCAATCCAGGAGTTTTCTTTCCCATTTATTATATCCGGAGGTTTGTTTGAATTAGCTATGAGTCTACACGCATCCGCGTGAAGATCAGTTTCATTACTACTCTCAAAATTTCTTGGCATTTTAGTTATATTCTTGATTCTGTTCATGATTACATCAAAATTTATAAAGATTAGTAACACAAAACATTAACTAAAAATAGATGAACTGATGACGTACTATGTTTTAAACATTAGTAGAACCCTGGAACTTTTCAATATTCCCCATATTTTGTTAATTGTGACAGATATATTTATAATACTCAGATCTCATAATTCGCCGCAAATTTGACAGTGGACAGTTTGATTTATTTTCATCAATATACTTTAGTGTGCTTTAAGTCTAGTTTTAGACTAACAATGATTTATAACATTATGATAATTATTGCTTACGAAACAAATTTGCTATCTTCAACCAATTATAGACAAGCTAAGACAGACAAAAACTTTACTTGGATAAAACAACTTTGACAGACACAGAATTTCTGATTTTAATGCTATCAATACAATAAATCAATGTTAAATAGTTTATTTATAATATTATGACAAAAGAACGATTTATCAATAAAATTTAAACTAACTTAAAACATGGGTAATACAAATTATAGTAATTTAATGCTATTATTTAATTTAACTTTTCCCCTTTGTTAAAAAATAATTATGTTTATAACGTAACAGAAAATATGCATTTGCTTAAAAATATGTAATTGAATGAGTTTATTTTCTTATCTTTGAACTTAATTGTGTTTTAATGATAATACAATTTTAATTATAGATATTGTTTCGATAAATAATTCAAAAATAAAGTATGTTCAGTTATTGAATATTTACAAGAGCATTTTAATTTTTTGTGTAATACTTCGTGAAATTGTTACTGAAGTATCCAATAAGGCAGGACACGGCATTCGAGATAGAAAGTTTGACGTATTGACGTATACCTGCTAAATGCTTATACGTTTAGCGATTCTCGGCCACGAACTTTATGAAGTAAAAAAGAATATTTAATGCTACATAAACAGTGAAGCATATAAATAATAGGTAACAATAAATATATGTATTTCAGTGTGTAGTTAAGTCTTTTCTTATATTTAAAACTTAATAATTAATGTGTAAATTCCAGTTCAAGCTTAAACCTACTTTTATCCAATTCTGTTAATTTTTGTACTGTGTCGGTAAAAGGTTAATGTTGAATTAAAGTTGTGTTTTCTGTGAAGTTCGTGTTGAAGAATTCTAATATAACTTCCATCTAAGCGGGTTTTCGTATCTTTGCTTTTAACAGGTCGGCGGTGAGTCAAATTGTCATTTGTGTTGAAACTGACATGTGGCATTGAAGTAAAAGTTTGCTTTAATTATCTTTATTTAAAATGTTTCGAAGTAAAATCAGAATACACACATGTCGCATCATATTATTGACATCTTTAGTATGGTTGCTAGTGGATGTTGCACTTCTAGCCATGTATTCCGATTGTTTTGGTGAGGGTTGGGACTGTAATAAGAAGACAAACGAAGCTGCTGTCAGAGTAAGTAAATTTTGAATAATATTTGCAAATTTTTCACAGTAAATTTACTCTATAGGTAAAGTGCACAACAGATGTAAAATTTGCTTTTTGGAATGAAATTTTTATGAAAAGGGAGCAATTGTTTATACAATATTATTAATTAAATTTTAAGTAAAGTTAGTTTATAACCATTCTGGCCTGTCTACCATTTATGTTTTTTTTTTCTTCTTATGCCTATAGGGTTCTCTTTGAAGAATGTTGTCTAAGACATGTGTATGGTAGGAGTATACATATAAAATACCTTAATCAATTCCCTAATAAGTGTGAGAGAGTCAGCATTTAAAAGCAAACAAGACAAAAAATATTCTTTGGTGATGTATGTATTTATGCTCCGTATAGGTTTACACAATTAATGTATAAAAGAAGACAAGGCTAGGGATAATTCAAACATGTTAGTAGGCTAAGACATAAATATATATAGAGTCATAAAAAGAAGTTATAAAATTAGGACAACAACCCTACTTATAAGTGTTTATTTAATAACTCGGAGGGATTATAATTTGTGTTCATTGTGTTAAAAATGAGATACTATTTCCACAATTTTACATTCTTTAAGATTTAAATTGTTATTTTTAGGATACCAAAATCTTGGTAATTATTTAAGGTGTTAAAATTTTATTGAAGAAATGCTAATTTATTACATTAATGAAATTTTTATGGCAATGAAAATTTTTGTTTTATATTTATTACAGAAATGATCTCCTATTCTTCTGTGAATTATTATTTAATTTCCTTTTCTTGGGAGCAAAAGTTAATAAACATTTTCTTAGCTTTTTAACTTTCAGAAGTATGATTCTGAAATGTATAGTGAAAGTCATTGATAGAGATAAGTTAGCTCCTAGTAAATGTTAACATTTATTTGTGTATGCAATGTTGTATAACTTATTATAGGTGTGAATCATATTCCATAAGTTTCTTTCTTTGTTTGCTAATAATGTTATGTAATTATTTTGATGTAACTGAAAATTTCTGTTATTTTTTATCTTTTGTAGATAAACAAATGAACATATCACAAAACAAATTTATTTGTTCATTATTATCTGTCCAATAAAAATAAAAAGGTGTTTGTTCTAAAATATTCATTGCACTTTTGAGAATGACATGAATTGTTTTGGCCTACAAAGTATTTTGCTTCAATTTAACTATATGCTGCAGGGATTAGTTAACATTATGTTTCATTTCCAATTGAGATCATACAAATTAAATGAATGATAATATTAAAGTAATGTTGCTCTAACAAATGTTGAGCTTTTCATATTATAACTGAATAATTAAACAGAGTATAGACTATCCCTATATGTTTACTATGCTTTAGGAGAGATACACACTTAATGATTAACATTTTAGAGCAAAGAAGAAGTTCGTGGTAAAAAAGCAGCAATTGCTGCTGCATTGCAAAGAAATATAGAAGACGAAGATACTAATCTAGAAGAGAATGAAATAGAGCAGGATATTGGTGATGATGGATTATTGTTGCAACCATATCCAAGATCACGGCTCAAGAGATGGTCTTTGGTGCCTCCTGTAAGGCCACAGGATGAGTCTCCAGGAGAAATGGGTAAGGTTTATGTGTGTTTAAGAATATGTAATGCAATATTTTCTTAGATTATATTTAATGTCTTGGGAGGCATGTATTTATTAGAATTTAAATACTTTTTATATATAAACTATTGTAATTCATTCAAATTACTAGTAAATATTTATTAAGATTTTACATTCTAGGTAAAGCAGTTAACATTCCAATAGAACAAGAAAAGTTAATGTTGGACAAATTTCAAGAAAACCAGTTTAATTTATTAGCTAGTGATATGATCTCATTAAATAGATCACTTACAGATGTCCGATTTGAAAAGTAAGCAATATGTCTATTAAATGTATTTATATAACCTAAAAAGAAAAAATCTTTTGAATTTCATCATATTTAAAAATTCTGAATATATATATGGTATAGAATTGTATACCATATATAAGTAGTCTTATTGTTCATACTGCTGAGGTTTTTTGTTACAAAGATAGAGTCAAGGTCATTGATTCACCACTCTAGCCAAGCAGTTATTTGATGCCACATGTCCATGAATGGTGTTGTTTTTGAAACATGTCAGTTTCCTCTCAATATTTTTGTTTACCTGGCGCTGCAAGATCAGTGGCGATCGAAACCACGCTTCTTCGATTTGTTTAGTGCGTACCATCGCCTTACAGAGTTACTGCACCTGTATAAATCATAGATTAGTAAATAAATAAAAAAACTAACTTATTTAAAATCTGAAAGACTCAATTTCTCTTATTAACTGAACTCTTTTCACAGATGCAAAAATAAACCATATCCTGATTTGCTTCCTACTACCAGCGTTGTTATTGTCTTCCACAACGAAGCATGGACAACTCTAATTCGTACTATTTGGAGTACCATCAATCGATCTCCCCGACCTTTACTAAAAGAGATTATACTGGTGGATGATGCAAGTGAAAAAGGTCGGTTGTTTATTATACTCATATTATTAAGTGTCCATGATATTTCTCTTGCATACAGTATTGTTGTTATTTATTACTAATCTCATATTTCCTCATGCTAATAAATATCTTATTCGAGATCGAAAGCCTTAGCAGTCTTACCATAAAATTTATACATTTATTATAACACTTGTTGTAAGTTTTCACTGCTGGATCTTGAGTTTTTTTCTCACTAGGGGAGTCAAAACCTTTTATTCGCCAAGTTGGCCAAGTGCAGGTAAGTAGACGTGGCATGACTTCAAATGCACTTAGTTCATGTTAGTTTGCTAACTGTTTTCCTTTACCAAAAGCTGAAGCTCAGTTATGATCGTAACCATACGTCTTCGAGTTTACAGTGCGGCTACACTTACAAGTCGAGCTATCATCGCTTCAAAAAAATATTTCATTGGCTATTGTTAAATACCTCGCTGATTGAATTATAATAAATATTTTAAATGGCTATATTGTTTGTTCAACTGTCTTTTATGTACATTTAATATTATATTCATTTTATAGCTCATTTTGTTGGAACGACAATACTTTAACATTAAGTGAATAGCAGTTTAAAATAACTGGTGTTTCTCTTGAACTAATAACTAACCTATGCAAATGATCTATGAGACTTATTCTTTTGTTAACATAGAATGATTTACAAAACATGCTAATAAACAGTTTGTATAGCAATAGTACACGCTCTACACACCTAAGAATCGCGAGATCGATCTCTACTGGTCTTGAAATTCTTCGATTATTTATTGGTAATGAACAATATTGTTTGTTTAGAACACCTTGGCAAAAAACTTGAGGATTACATAAAAACGTTGCCGGTCCCGACAAGGCTCTTCCGAACGGAGAATCGTTCTGGTTTAATCAGGGCGCGACTGTTGGGTGCCAAACATGTCCAGGGAGACGTCATAACATTCTTAGATGCGCATTGTGAATGTACAGGTACGAATTTATTCCTCATTACGTTTAAATCTACTAAGCGATAAGAAATAAGTTAAAATTTACTTAAGATTCGTTATTATTTTTATGACACATGAAAATTGCAATATATGTCATTTCTTTGTATTCATTAAATAGAAGGCTGGCTGGAGCCTCTATTAGCTCGAATAGTAGAAGACAGGACAACAGTGGTCTGTCCCATCATTGACGTCATATCCGACACAACCTTTGAGTACATTCAGGCATCGGACATGACATGGGGTGGATTCAATTGGAAACTCAACTTTAGGTGGTGAGTAAAATGTGTTGTTCATATAACTTTGTTGATTACAGTAAAACGACGCCGGAAATTCATATCATTGGTGGATGTGTGATAAGCGAGGAAAAAAATCGCTTTGTTTATATATTCTATTTCCTTGATATATAATAATAGCATTTATTGACGGAAATGTTTTAGAAACATTTTTATATTACATTAGTCTATACTTTTGATGCAATGGAATAATATTTGCCATCACAATTTCGTGTTACGGTGGTAGGTTTGCAATACGAGTGTGGTAACTGGTTAGGTAGGTTTCAAAAAACATTAATACCAAACAAATTACACATGTGGCCATGGAATCGAACATAGTCTTCGTATGAACAACAGTATTTTGCATCTAATGGCAAATTCCGCTGCTGTGGAAAATGTTATGTAATCTTCTTTTATTAAATTTTTTTTTTTTTAATTTTCTTTCCTTTAAAACTACTGTAATTTAATATAAAAGGATTTTAGTATAATGTTTACGTTTAAAATGTAACACAGTCAAAGTATAAGCGGCGTTTCATTATTTGGCTGTACAAGGAGTCCAATAGGATTACGTTACGTTTCTTCAGAATATCGAAAGGGGTAAGAACCCATTTATTCAATTTTACATGGTAAATCCTCTAGATGCAGACCCATTTCGAACTACATGAAATGAGAAGTTGTTGTTGCAATTTTTTCTTCTTTTCTTCATCACTGCATCTTATAGAACTAACCGAACTAAAAAAAGCAATAAAAACAATAAAATTATAAACATTAAATGGCTGTTAAAGGTTAAAGTAAAACGGTCACCACATCTCAAGGTTGGGCCGCTGTTATGCAAATCTGTTTTGGTTACACAATAATACTCCATTGTTCTCGTGTTCTCAAAGAAAGGTCTTGAAATGTCCTCTAAAGCAGTACATAACACCAGTGTTACCTTTATAAGGATTCCTTGATGTATTTATGATTTTTAAACATTCTATAAACAGCAATAATTTCAATAGTACATTTTATTTCCTAATTAATATACTATAATATAAATAAAAGAAAATTTAACACACCTATCTAAATAATGGTAGTAATAAAAACTTGGCTATAGATTCCGCAATCGTTTTGCTGAATCAATAACGATAATTTTAATGTCTAGTTTATGTTTATTTATCATATGATAACGTTAATCAGCCGTAAAGAAAATTATTACACCTATGCTATAATTTTATAATCGAAATAAACAAAAATATTACATGTGTTAGCAACAAAATACTAGTTGCAAAAGAAATAATAACAGTAAAGGTGACCTTTTTAATTACGTGGTTGTTATTAATAGTATGTTAATGAGTACTGTATAAAAAAAATGCAAATAATTTATAGCTTTTCGATTTTTTGCGTTACCGTAAAACTTAGATGATGTGATGTTAGTTTAAAACGCATATTTAAATATAGCCACTGTTACTAACAGCTATGTACAGTTAAGTAAAGTTTGAAAGTCTTATGAAGTTAAAACAAAAAAGTATCAAAAAATATAGTAGTAAACGTCTATTTGTACGTAAAGCTACGTGATTCATATAGATAAATACAGGAAGTTTTTTAAAAAAAAAATGAAATTCTGTTTTCAAGCGATTCCGTTTGTAAATGTAATAAATAATTTTACGTATGAAGCGAATAATTGTGTTAAATTTGGAAACTGTAGAAATTGATTAGATAAGGTTTTCATAAAACAAATCAATAGCAAAAGTAGTAAATCGTATTATATGATGCGGTGAATTCGTTTGTTCAACTTTGCTTATATGCGCAGTGCGCTAACCGCCTTGTTACACACGATCTCTGGTTCGATTCCGGGGCCATAAGTTACAGAGTGCGGTTGCCGGCAGAGTTTGTTCTAACGCCTTATTCTGTTACTCTGACCCCATAACGGTATTGTTGTGTTCCGGTAGTTTGTACTACGGTCTTATTGGTAATGTAACAGTTTTTATATATTTTTTTATTATCTATTTTGACGCTTTAATAGGTATCGTGTGCCTGAGCGGGAGATGTCCCGGCGAGGTGGTGACCGCACGGCGCCGTTGCGGACTCCGACAATGGCCGGTGGTCTATTCGCTATTGACAAAGAATACTTCTACAAGATCGGCTCCTACGACGAGGGCATGGACATCTGGGGCGGAGAGAACCTAGAGATGAGCTTCCGGGTATTGTATAAATAATGATGCGTCAGTGTCGAATCATTAATCGATGAAATTATGTTCCGAAATAATGTTTAATTATCATAATAACACGTTTTTGGAGGTATAATATTTCTTATTGGAATAAAGATAGTTATTATAATCCGTATTCAATATGCATCTAATAAGATGTATAACGATAAGTGAATATTTTTTTAATAATCACTTTTCAAATTCTCATATCCCCGATGTGATTATTAGTCTGGTGGATATTTTATCAGATTTACAATCATACCTATTAAGCCATATATTTTTTTATCATTTAATGTAACGTCATATCTGTTATTGATGAATTTATCTGCACTAAAACATCTTTATAGGACCTTATATGATAGAAGATTAATATTTATGTAGTAATTGAACACTGCGTAACTTGGAATCCGGAACTCCCTTGAGTGGGACTTAAAGGGCGGGAGTATTTCATAGAATGCGCCTTTTTGGCCATCACCTATAACATTGTTTGTTATTGCTATGTTCCTGTAAAGAGTGAATAGGCTTCTTCTAGACTAGTGCGCTTTACCACCTAGATTACATCGCCGCTTACCATCAGGTGGGATCGTAGTCAAGCACTAGTCTGTCCTAAATAAAAAAAAAAAAGTATATAATATAAAAGGCTAAAGAATTTTGTACGCGTGTATTATTCTCTTAGGCCTCACAGTCATTTATTCTCATGTTCAAATTAAGGTCAAGTGTTAGGCCATTTTCTTGGGAGGGTTGTCCCCTTAATTTGTGGTGTGGGTGAAGGTATGGCAGTGCGGTGGTCGGCTGGAGATAGTGCCGTGTTCCCACGTGGGGCACGTGTTCCGCGACAAGTCGCCGTACTCGTTCCCCGGCGGCGTTCAGAACGTGGTGCTGCACAACGCGGCGCGCGTCGCTGAAGTCTGGATGGACGAGTGGGGAGAGTTCTATTACGCCATGAACCCAGGTTCGACACTTGGTCTGTTGCGTGCCTTGACCGCTGACATTTTGTTTTGATGTCACGTTATGTAATTGGTTGTTCCTCCGACAATAATGTTTCGCCTTTCTTCACATGGCAGGCGTTGCCATATTAAATTCTTAAAATTGAAAAATACATCGTTTAAGGAAAGTCGTATCGATTTGATCTAAGGAGATATCAGAAAAATATTTCGTTAAATATGATACAATCAAAATGCTGCGGTCTTTGGTACTCTGATAAGGTTTTGTTGTGGCTTGGGATAACATTAAAGTAATGCGGACGTCTTGTGAACATGTCATTAACATTTTAAGGTTAAGTCAAGCTTTTTAACATCCAGTTAACCGCCATTGCAGCTGCATTAATTTTTTATTACTTGCATGCTTATTTCGCTATTTGTCTCTTACTTTTCTATGGTTTCCTTTTTTATTTATTCTATTTGTACCTTTTTTCAGCTTGTCATATTTTTACAACACATTTACGTTTTTACTTTTTGAACTTCAATTCTTTTTTTTATTCTTACGCTTCTTCGTAATGCAGAAGCAATGAAGAGTGTTTTGGATTTATATTCGATGTTTTTAAAGTATTATGATTATGCATATGGTCTATATCCACAGCAATTCTTATCATGTGGGGAGTTATGGCAAAACCTGTTTTTCCTTTGATCATATTAAATGTTTTATTAAGTAATATTTGCATACGAAATTAATTGCAGTTTATTAAGTTTTTGATCTATTTAAATAAACATTCCACGATAAAGGTACGATGCTATATGTTATGTTAAACTTTGCAAGATTTATAATAATAACTCAAATGTTTAAAAAAATTAATAATTGTGAAAGTAATTTGCCATATCTCTTTTCACTCATCATGGCTTAATAGAAACAAAAAGATCAACATATTTGTTTACATAGTGGATTTTATGTTTCGACGTCGATGTTCTTTGTGTCGTGTTATAAAACTAATGCCTACCTAACCTTTAACCTTTTTAATATTGATGTTTCTAATAATAACACTATTGTGGGGCAATACGACTATCAAATTTAAATATATCAAACTTTATTGATTAGTACGTTATAAATTATATCACCTTATAATACATTGTCATGTTGCTCACAATAACTGCATTATATAATATATATAAAAAATAACCATTGGTCTGTATGTAATAACATATTGTGTTTGTTGTATCTATTTTATTAATTCAGAGCTTCTGACGAAACCGTCTCGCTAACAATGCCTTGCGTCATTAATAAACAAAATTCACCGGCGTATTGTTCCTCTCGTCGAGCAATGAAATATCAAGATAAAGTAATATATAAACGATTATTCAAATTGTTTAGTTATATAAACTTATGCCAACTGTCTGACTTTGTCCTGCTACAGAATATTTCATCGTTTACATTTCAGTTTATTGTAGTGTCTGCTGAACATAGGCCTCTCCAATAGTTTTGCAGCGTGAAAGTTTCGATGCCACTTCACCGTCCATCTAGCAGAATATTTAATTATATAATTGAAAATGAATGTACATAAAATTTCCTTCATTTTTTAAAAAAGATCACATCATCAGAGAATACTATATGAACATTTTATTTACCACAAAGACTGATGACGATAAAACCTTCTTACATATTATTCTATGATTTTTTTTTAAATATAATTCCTTTCTTTAAAACTACTATGCGGATCAATGAAATATTTAAGTTAATACAACTCTGTTTATACAAACAGAGTTTGCTTAATATAATTGTAATGTTTTACAATCGAAAAAAATATAGGCATAATAAGGACAATGGCTGGCTGAACGATAAACATGAATAAAAATTCGGCCATAAATATAATGAATGATTGTGATATTCGTGAATAAATATGAATAATATTAACATTATATTTTGAATGATAAATCGGTGAATGTTGTTGCGTAAAATGGTCGAGGTAATGGGTTTTTGCGTAACTCGCAACGTCAACGACGTCGCCCTGTATTCTAGCACAACCTTTAAATCTGTGACAAATATTTCCGTGATGTGTTTTGACTTCGAAAGTATTATGATTAAAAATAAAAAAACACATTTACTACTTCATAGAGTTTTTTATATACGGGCTTAGTAATTTATATTTACGCATGTGATATGAAAATATATTTGAACATTATTTACAACTCGTCATACCTATATGTACTGGTATATTTTTCGGTTTAAGAGCCAAGTACAATATGTAACATAAATACATTTATGAATAAATTAAATGAAATGTAGACATTTAAAGAATTTTCCTAGTTGTAGTGATGAATAGGACAGGTAAAGCCAACTACTTATTAGGACCGGTTTGGGAAAAATATCCCAGAGTCGATAATGAAAATTATAATTTTGGAAAAGCGGATACGTTGGCCATGTTTGATACAGGTTCTTTTTTGCTTTAAAATTAAAAATGTTCGTTCGCGTGCGCCGGTTGAGTAGGTACATTGTGTTAGACGGGTTTGGACGCTCGTGCGTTGCGTTGCGAGTGACGTGAGTGGGCGGGGCAGGTGTGGATGTGCGGCGGCTCGCTCGAGATCGCGCCGTGCTCGCACGTGGGCCACGTGTTCCGCAAGACCACGCCGTACACGTTCCCCGGCGGCACGGGCCGCGTGGTCAACCACAACAACGCCCGCCTCGCCGAGGTGTGGCTCGACGACTGGAAGCATTTCTACTACAATATTAATCCAGGTCCATCTGCGCTCAGCCTTGCTTTTTCTGAATCTTTGTTTTCTTGAGCTTTGGTTTGTTTTAACGGTCTACGTTTTTTTTGTATTTTCTTTAACATTACATCTTGATCAATTTTATAAGTAATAAATTGTAGTTGAAGTTACATAAGTTTTAATAAAAGTCGGTATTTTTTCTTTCATACCGTCGGTATTAAAAATTTTGCAAGAGATTTAATGTTTATCACTGACGCTATTAAAAAAATCTGTATTACAAAATTTATATGACCAGAGTTCGTAAGAAAATCAAGATTCAGATTAGAAGATCTGTAGGATATAAAAATTTTGGTTCCTGTTAAAATGTTATGAGGCAGTAATCTGGCGCTTCGATTGTACTTTCACTAAACATTTTTAGATACTTAGTAACATTAATTTAAATTTATACATAATCTGAAAACTTGAATTGACCTCTTATAAAAACTAGCACATATTATTAAACAGTGATAATATTATTCAGAATACTGCCTCGCAAATATAACAATATGCATGATTTTTTTGTTTTAATTTGCTTAGACACGCTGTATGTAAACACAATTAGTACCAAAATGCACGTAATAATAAAAAAAAATAATTATATAACCACTTAACAACTAAAATTTTGACATATTATTTTTTTTATTATGGGTATTAACATTTAATTACATTGGGAATATTTAATATGTTTAAGCTCCTCAAGTATTTGTTAAAAAGTAAAGAACCTCGTACATATAACATATTCTGTTCTTAAAAGTGCAGGTAGTTTTATTATTTTTGGTAGATCTGTTAATAAAGAGTTATGTATAAACGAATCAAGCTTTTAAATTTAAAATCTATACGAAATAAGCATGTTTTCAGAACAATAAACTCGTAGTTATAATATTTTTTGTGGCCTTACGAATGATAAATAATGTTTCGATCAGGTGCATTGAACGTACCTGTTGGTGACGTGAGTGAACGCAGAGGATTAAGGCAAAGGCTCAAATGCAAGAGCTTCAGATGGTACTTGGAGAACATCTATCCGGAGAGCCAGATGCCCCTGGATTATTATTTCCTGGGAGAGGTAATTGAATACAGGACCGTTTTTTTTTGTAGCGAAACCAAGTTATTAATAGCGCTTTAACAGTGATTAATAAAATAATGTTTTAAACTTCAATTGATAATGAATAAAATTTAAAAAGGATTTTTGAAAAAATGTCAACCCATTAGCGGGAAACTAGATCACTTTATAAATAAACAATAAATGTAAATTATATTAATTTAAAAGTCAACGAAACTGGTTTCTCGACGAACCATACCGGATATTCAAAAGAACCGGTTGTAGTGATTTATTGTAAAGTCTGTTCAAAAGATGATTAAATATTAGCCTTGACCGAAATTTAATGAATCAATATAATTGTTATATAAATCCTTGTCTTTTCGTAAAAAAAAAATGTTTCAAACTATCAAAGAGGATATCAGGAGAAATGTTAGTTAATATTTACTTTTTTGTGTTTTTTTAGATTCGAAATGCGGAGACTTCGAACTGTCTTGATACGATGGGCGGAAAGGCAGGCCAGCCGTTAGGTATGGGCTATTGTCACGGCATGGGCGGCAACCAGGTGTTCGCGTATACCAAACGCAAGCAGATCATGTCGGACGACAACTGTTTGGACGCGGCCAATCCGCGGGGGCCCGTGAAGCTGATACGGTGCCACGGTATGCGGGGTAATCAGGAGTGGACTTACGACACTAAGGTGAGTCATTACGAACACTGTAAACCAATCTCATTCCCTTGTGGATATCAATTTTGTTATAAATTGTTTATTTTTGGTATATAATATATAAATACTAGAAAATACCTTTTTCTAATTTTAAATGCCTTATGCATTATTAACGTTGTACATTATTTTTAATGAAATAATAAAACATCCCTTTTTAATGTTCCCAAAAGTTTATATGATAAATCAATGTACAAAAATAAAACAATCAACAAATATTTATTACACAACCTTTAAATATATACCTATTTATATTTTTTAGTGATATTCATAATTTATTTCTTTAAAGAACAAACATGTTTAAACGATGTCCTTTCAGTTAATCTGTTATATAAGTATGCACATAACAAACACAACATTTTTTTATTTTCATTAGGCTGTGGGCAATCAGCCTCAATTTTACATGGTGTTGAGTGACAATGAGACCCTAGATGATGAATCCTGCTCGCCTGGAATATTCTGGATCTCATATGTTTATAATCGTTATACTGTAATGCTATTATAGCGGCAGATGGTTCTTAAGAAATCCTACCACTGACCAAACTCCACAATATTGTACCGAAATCGAGCTGATGCTACAGATGAGCTGATGTTACAAAG
>DWMX01001079.1:0-17924 GCA_018246375.1 Byasa alcinous | reverse complement strand
GCTAACACTTGACTTTAATTCCACATGTTGTAATGCGGTCGTTGAAATGTGCTAGCCTAGTGCTGGCTATCATATGTTGAAAAACGGTATACAGCAATACTGTTATGGCACAAGATTTACATTATGTGGGGTGGAAGACAGCTTGGAGGGTTTGGAAAAAAACTTTCTGCCAACCAACTCCAGCTTAGTTAGCCTCGGAATGTAATCTCCGTGTTCCCAGGGAGGCATTTCGTCGCTGTGCGACGGAGTCAGATAGGAGTTGTTTGCGATGTCGTAGCTCCTAAACTGCCAAAGTAGGTGATCTTTTTATCATTAGTTATAAATAAGTAAACGCAATTTAAATATTCTATTACAGACCCATTCCGATCAAATGCCATTCCGCTGCGAGTTTTGTTCAAGATTGTTCAAGCACAAGCGATCCCGCGACCGCCACGTGAAGCTGCATACCGGCGACCGGAAATACCGTTGCGCACACTGTGAATCTGCTTTTTCTAGAAGGTACGTTACTTTATAAAAAAAAAAAAGTCCCTTAAAAATTTTTCATTATGATTACATGAATTATTTTCAGTGACAAAAAGAAAACGAATGAAACTAAATAACATGTGCCTCCCTAAGGTATTGATAAACAATAAAATTTTAAATTAAACAGTAAAAATCAAAAGCAAATTGTTTAAACTATACATTTGGGACACGGCCTAGAACATCCCCACAGGCACTTTATCCTCTGTGCGCGGATATAAGGCGACTTATAAGAACAACTTGCCGCGTGGATGATAACTAGCAAAATTTTAGAGGTATACTGTAAAAAAAAACTACGGTATATAAAGATAAATCGCTATAATTATATACAATATTATAAAAATCATAGCTTTTACAAAATTAATAATGAAACAAAATAATATTAATTGATAATATCTACAAAATATTTGATTTTAGTTAAAAATTTTGCATGATATTACAAAGCTAATTAGTTATAAATACTTCTTAAGCACAACTTCTTAATTAAATTGGTTGATCGTTTATTCTTAAAGTCAGTTTGAAACGTGTACTTCTCTGTGAAATATAATACTATCAATCATCTTCTCCGCTGATTAACATCGGTCTCTCTTAAAGTTTAACACGAAAGACAGTATGAACTATCAATAAACTTTTTCAATACATTACTTTACGGAACTATGGATAGATTGTTTTATTTCCTATAGGAAGTAAAACAATCTATCCATATTAATATATTAACGGTGTGGTTATTAATACTTATGTCTGTCCCCCAAAAATTCTTTTGTAACTTCAGTTTTTTGTTTCTAAAGATACTTGTTCTGTTTGTAAAAGTAAAAGTATTATCGACGACTTTCACGGTTTCTTCGGACTCAGGGCTTACGGATCCGGAATCCACGAAATATAAAATCAAGTTAGCTACTAAACTATCAATCTTCAAATTGAGTACTACAACCACAATAATTGTTCTTTTGATATATGAAAGAATAATGATATACTGTGAATCAGTAAAGTCTAATATTCTATCGAACTTTAAAAATTCTGGATTTATAAAGGTTCTTTTTAAAAGAAATATTATCAGTATGCACGTTTCGGAAGGCGCGGAGGATAATTGCTTTAGATAATGGGCGCACGTAAGATTGATCACCACAAGCCACAGCACAAAGCTTGGCATCGAACTCCGAGCTACGTGTCACCTTTTTCGTCACCTCTCGGCGGTCACGTGACTAATTCAACTCAATCCATCGCCAACGAAACGCCGTGCGGTGAAAAGACACAATCCGCTGACAAATGGCGTCGAGGATCTCACAAAAATGAAATAATAGCCCGTACCAAAACGGGCACGACGCGCGCGGCCATTAGCAGAGGTGTTTGGGCGAACGTCTTTCTGTACTTCACGTGAAAAGCTCTTTTGTTAGCTGCGTTTAGTCCGTGCTTTATGTGACCACTTATGTCTCATATGACAAATTGACTTCTCCATTCCCACAATAGCGAGTCGTTGCATTTGATTTAAAATCGCTGGACGGACGGAGTTTTTTTAATTAGAGTAACATTCTTTAAACTCTGTAAACGTTAGACATTGATAATAACGTAGAATGAAATCAAATGAATTCATTGAATTTTAAAACATACATACTGATAATGTTTATAATTTAAGGTCTTATCTAATAAGTTACGATAAAAAACAACACGTCAATTACATATTTTGTATGTTATAATAATATTTTATAAAGCAGTAGTTTAAACTTATACAATACTGTCGTATATCAAAGAGTCACCGTAACGTATTTTGTTATAGTATATTTCTGTTCCATCAGGCTACTACCAAAAATTCTTACGGGGTACTGTAATAAGATTTGTATTCACATTTCAGTGATCATCTGAAGATCCACATGAAGACCCACGATAATCAAAAGCCGTTCCAATGTACGGTATGCAACCGTGGGTACAACACGGCTGCGGCTCTGACGTCTCACATGCAGGGTCACAAGCGAGACCGCGATGGTCGCGAGCAAGACCGGAGACGGACTTTGCGCTGCTTGCAATGCGGCGATGCGTTTCGACGCCCTGAAATGCTTCAGGTACCTAATTATTAGAAACATCTATTCAAATATAAATTAAATCTGCCATACCTCTCACATTCAGATGTGACCAGTCACAAAGCTCACACTACGGACACTGCCCAAACACGAATGTGAGACTTACAGTCATGTCTTTTATAGCGGAACGATAATATGTCATACCCTCCCTTTTTTCATTTTCGTCTTTTAAAAAGTCGTTACACCCACTAATTTACTAACAAAATGTTTGTAATCACAATTATTTTTTCTCAATATCTAACATAATATTGAGAAAACATTAAAAATATTTTAAAAGAAATGTTTATACTTTCTTATTAACTTTTGTTGTAGTTACTTTATACATCCCATTAAGTTTTTGCATTGAGATAAGTCGTAAGAAATCATTGAAAAATAATTTGTTTTCAATGTATTAAATAAAGGGAATTTCCAAATGTTATTTACAATTAATTAATTTAATTTCAGGCCCATATAGCTACAGCACACAGTGTTGACTCGGTATCCTTAACGCCTCCACGGCGCGTCGCTTCGCAGCCGCCGCCGACTCTCCTCGCCTGCATATATTGCACAAGAGATACATTTACCAGCATGGAACAATTGCAACTACACGTTCGCGCCGCACATTCAGCACTTTTGAACGGTGACACAACAATGCTAAACATAGAACAACCGACACCAACAGACCTCAGTCGGAGAACTAGTGTAGAGCAAGACTCAACAAAAGCAAAGCGTCCACGATCTAGTTCCGGTACTGCTACACCACAAGCAACCTTATCCCCGAGTACTCTACTTTGTAATCAATGCGATGCTGCGTTACCCAATTTTGAAGCATTTAGAGCTCATCTCAAAGGGCATTTACAAGAGGGAGGGGAACTAAACCGCTCCAGTCCTGCGCCATGCGTTCATTGCGGAGCTAGTTTCGCGGACATTGCAGCAACAGAGCGCCATTTAGCAGCACATTACCTGGCAGTCTCCTGCGAGTACACTTGTAACAGCTGTGTGCGCAGTTTTCCTACACCGGATGATTTACAAAAACATCTGTTTGATTTACATGCTCATCATTTGTACCGTTGTTCATTGTGCAAAGAAGTCTTTGATTCAAAAGTGGCAATTCAGGTAAGATCTGCACATAATACTTCTATACTTACTAAATAACGTGCACTTAAATAAAAATAAAACAGCTTTTATTAATTTTTTGTTATGATATACACTTATCTGTAATAAAACATAAGCTTTTTTAAATTTTAAACCAGGTTCGAGTTATAAATACTTGAACAATATAACTTGAACTTTAATTATTACAAATAATATCTTGCTAACCATATTCAAATAAACAAAATCAAAATTAAAAGGTTTCAAATATTTTTTAGCAATAATCACCACGTTATTTAGTATATGCAAGATATTGGTGAAATATACGATATTGTATTATATGTAGTAGTAAGCTAACAATATACACGTTACAGGTGCATTTCGCGGTGGCGCACAGCGGCGAAACCAAGGTGTGGATGTGTCGGCCGTGCGGCGCGAGCGGGGGGGCGATGCGCACGGAGGCGGAGGGGGCAGCGCACGTGCGCACACGGCACGCGGCCGCGCGCTGCGCCTGCGGGGCGGTGTTGCCAGCTCCGCGCCGTGCCTACCGGTGTCCGGCCCCGACCTGCCCTGATAGCTTCGCGGTGCAGTACTTGTTGGAGCGACACATGCAGATACACCATCCTGTGCCACCGCAGGTGAGTTACTACTGCACGATTTACATAAGGTTCTGATCAGATGTGTCAAAGTTTTTTTTACATGAAATATTTGTTCAAAACAGGCATTAAACGGCGAAATGGTCCGTGTTAAGCGCGCGGATAACAACAATACAGAAGGTGACGGGACTTGCTCCCCCTGTGTTAGTGGCGAAGCTGGACTGGTTGATGACCGGCGGAGGAAGAACGGCGCCGTAGCCCTCCAGTGCGCGTACTGCGGCGAGCGCACGCGCAGCCGTGCCGAGCTAGAAGCGCATACCCGGGCGCATGCGGGCGCCGCCAGACACAAATGCTTGATCTGTGACGAAGTACTTCCATCTGCTGGAGTTCTTGCTGAACATAAGCTTTCTCATTGCAAGGTTACTCTTACATTATTTTAATAATTATGTAAACATTACATTCATATCACTATAAGTGCCGTTGTCTTTTTATCGTTAAATGTAATATATTATTTTGCATTAGCCTTAATCCTATTACAGTTTTACCGTTTTATTAAGTTTGTGACTTTTATAGTAGTTAGAAATGGAAACTAATGTTCGTCCATGTGTGTTTATTAATATCAATCATCCAATACTATTAAAACGAACAAATTCAACGAAAATAACAGTAATATCGTTATATTTTCAGGTCATTGCTGGCGACACATGTTCGCGATGTCGCGCCCGATTGCCAACCGAGGAAGCATTTCTCACTCATATGGCAAGACATCATCCTGCGCTTCCTGCACCTTGCGTGGTTTGCCGTCAAACACTCGCTTCTGAAGCAGAAGCCCGGCTCCACGCCAGATTTCATCTTCGTCCTAATGAAGACGAACAACGTTGCGCAATATGCCTCAGAACATTGACCGAGAGCGAAGCTGGAGAGGGAGTGAGGGCCTGTTCCTCTTGCTATGCTCGTCATTCGACACCGAGACCACCTCCAACGGCCGACAACGATTGCCGACTTTGCAGGCGATCTCTCGGTTCGCCTACTCGTTTACAAGCACATCTCATAGAACATACGTTTGCAGGAATAGGCGCGTTCACGTGCTATTTATGTTCAGCTGTATTTACAAGCGCTGCCGGATTACAGCGACACCTTCCTGAACACGCATCTGCACCGAGACCTTATGACTGCACACGTTGCGGCATGAAGTTCTTCTTTCGCGCTGAGCTTGATAACCATGCTTTTGTGCATATAGAGGAAGCGGAGATAGCCCAGAGAGCCTTTTATGAAGCTTATGCCAGAGGTGCCGTATCGGCATGGGCAGCTCTTGCCCCTCCTCCGGATGCAGCGCCTATGCCATCAGTATCAGGTCCCGTTCCACCTGCTACAGATGTCTCTGTTAAAATAGAACCCGAGATAAAAGAGGAACGACATACTGATGAATATATCGAAGTGTCGTCTCCTCCGCCTTCGGCTCCGCCTCCACCTCTTCCTCTCCCTGCTTCAACTTCCCCTGCTCCTGTAGTGAAGCAAGAGAAAACCGATGAAGACTGAAGGTTTTCGTTTATATCCTTATAATAAAAAAAACGTCCGATACGTGGGAGCTTCCCCGCTGCAATATTAGATTACGTCCCAGCAAAAGAAGCTGTAGCTAGTTTATATTTAATGTTATTTTAACTGTTGAACTTAGGCGTTTAGAACGCTGCGTTGATTGTAAGTATACATACAGTTAGATCGTATCATTTTATGTTGTATGTTTTATAATATTTACACTCTTATTTGTATAAAAATTGTTAACTTAATAAATTATTACGTTAGGCTTCACATCTAACTGATCGTTTCAATGTTTTAATCAATTACGTCAATAGACGAAATTTATAACACCGCAAAACCATATTTTTTTCAAATACTAATAGTATATACATTTTATTTTATTCTGATATAAGTTAAACATAACGATTATTTATTTTATAATATAGAGACTATGCCACATTTATAAAAGAACATATTTCAGAGGCACAATATTAAATTATAAGGATGATATGTAATTTTAGGCAGCGGCAACTTGTTGCTGAATCCAGGGCAGGAGGGCGGCTACATTCACGTAAGCTGCAGATACGTTTGCGTTTGCGCAGCCGAGCCCCCACGCCACCAGGCCCACCACCACCCATTGACCGTTTACCTGGCATACTAAACCCGAACCTCCATCGCCCTGGAATCATTATAGTAAAATGAAAAATAATTTAGTGCGCGTAATATTCTTCTTACTTCGTTTCGCTTATTATTTTCAAATTATTAATAATTAATAATGACAAAAAACATTAGTGCCTAATAGATTTTAAATAATAATTATCTTATTTTCATAACTTGTAAACATACTTACTGTACAAGCATCTTTATTAGCTTCACCGCCAGCACAAACAAAAGAAGTGGTGTCTAGAGCGAAGGTGGGACCTAAACGAGCTGCTTGCATCTGCGATTGACATGTCGCTGGCGCTACTATGGGCACGTCCGTTTCTTTTAAGATCTGTTGGTATTGACCTGTTAGACCGAACATATTTTTTCCCCATCCCGATACCCAGCACCTGTGCAAATGTAATTTTATTTTACAAACTAAAGTAAATTTTACAGAATGGTAAGAAAAAAAAGTTATTGAGAAAGTACACCTCAAAGCAAATAATCAAAAAATAAAATACAATCGTATAGTTTAAAAATAATTCATTAATCATTTTTGTTTAACGCTGTTATTGTTTAGATTCTTGGACTTTGTTTTGAGAAGTCTGCATTTTTTTTTATTAAAAGCTCTATGTTTTTCATTAGGTATATAGATAGTAGGTACAATAATACTATTCCTGACTTAAGGCTTTCACTTATAAAAAATTACATAGCTATTGCTAATATACATATAATGAAATGAAGAGTATTTTTAAAAGTTTACTGATTATTTAAAAAATTTATAATATATTTTACCTAAGTCCGGTGTATACAGAACTAGAACTAGGTGGAAGACAGGCTCTGTTAATTGTAGTTGTAGATCCATTTGCTGGTGTAAAAGGCACCGGAGCCGATAAACGGAGTACCGTTAAATCATATTGCAGTGTATTAGCATTGTAAGAGGGATGGCTGAACACCTTCTGCACCGTATATTCTTGATATGGTACCGGTTCATATGTACCGGCCGCATCCCATTCGCCCAAACGTACTTTTAGATTAGGGGCTGTCCCTGAAACACTTAAAAAACTCGCTGTTATAATAATGACTCATCAGAGTTTAAAAAAATAGTTATATTGCTTACATATATGACGTTAATCTATGTGTTACTGTTAAAACATTCAACTGATCTATCAGAACACCACCGGCAACATAATCGTTTTGCTTAGTCAGCACAAGAGCCTGTAAAAAAATAAATATTTAAAGATTCATAGCTTTAATTCTATGATGAAATTGTGCTATGAAGGAAAATATTTCGAGAAATATAACAAACAATACCTGCCAAGGATATTCGCCAAAGTTAGCTTGACCTGCGGAAGGAATCGTAATTGTTGAAGGGACCGCTTGCAATGTTCCACATGCTATCACGGACGTTGTACTGCCGCAACAGTACTCCTGCCCGGCAGGGCATTGCGTTGCACCCTACGGTTTTTCTATTTTTACATTTAAATCATAAAAAATAATTATAATTTTTAATGATGCCAATTATTGCGTAGTTTAATTAAAGCATTAACAAAGACTTACCGGAGTTACAATTCTTATGTCAATCATTCCAGCACCCGATGATGTTCTAACACAGGTGCCGGAAGGTACACATCTACAGCTTTGTCTCTTGCGGATGTTATGCTTGTTGGCGCCTAGATTGTTACTGAAACTTGTCGAAATATACTTTGTACCGAGGTCCACACTCCGCCGCTCTCTAGGGAATCTAACTGCTGTATCAAATGATGGAACTTGCGCACTATATCCAGATATCAGAGGTCCCGATAACGCCGCAGAAGATTCCGGTGTTGTGCCCAGCCTGGGATCTATAGGTAGCGAGCCTGCAGCGGAGTCATCAGGATTAGAAATGCAAATGAACTGAGGATATTCGCACAATAAAACTGGTAAAATCACTCCACCTGTTGCTGATGAACTTGGCGGTGCCGTTGACATCGTTGATGGAGTAATACTAGAGGTGCTTGTAGGAGTAGTTGTAACGTTTGGTGGTCTAGCTGTTGTCATTGTCGTTGTCATATTTGTTGGCGGTGCTCCGGTATTATTTCCCTGCGTCGTCGGTGGCGGAGGTGGTGACGTCATATTTCCAGCAGTTGAAGGAAGTGGCGTTGTGGTAGTTGTAGTGGTGTTGGTAGCAGCAGTAGTTGCATTAGTTGCCGCTGTAGGCGAAGCTGTGGTTACTGCAGTCGTTGCAACCGTAGTAGGCAGTATTATAGGAGTAGGAACTCCTTGTACTACGATTACATTCGGTGGAGGAGGATTTGCAGGTAGTAGGCCCAAACAGGCTGTGATAAGCCAGAGACACATATTGTCGAATAAATGATATTTATCGTTCTCTCTCTCGTCATCGACTGAAGTGCACTAACTAAGTTAGGCGTTCCAATAATAAACCTAACACGTCGGTGACAGTGTATTAAATATGCTCCCTGAATACTGGTAATTGTTGGTATTCCCCTAATAATAGCAACCTTCATGGTACCTTGCGCATAGCTTAATGGTTACAAATTGTCGCAATCATCAAAATGTAGGCAAATAATGTATATTCAGTCATACAGTCGAGATTATTATATTTGTACGCGCTCGCAATGTCAGTACAAATAATTTATTTTTTAATAGCATATATTTTGAAGATGCTATGTATATGCAGATAACATTATTAAAGTTTGCATTTTCAGTATCCCATCAAGCGGTACAAATGTCTCCAAAACTCTTGGTGTGATTAGTTTTTGTAACCATTAATCTTAATAAGATTTTTTTTGTGGGTTTTTTACTTTTTCAAAATTTATGTAACTCATCAGGCTACACATTTTAAACACCATTTAAATTTGCATTTTATTTCGTTTTTCACAATCAGGAGACCATGTCGAAACCAATTGTCAGTGACATAGGACAATTAGGTAATAACGAGATTTGAACTACTGCTCATTCTTATTTAGGTTAAAACGTTTTCGAATGAACAATAGTTGGCGGCACCATACATTCTGTCAACATTTCAAAAGAGGAAACGTTACAAAATTTGCATATTTTACTATAATGTACAGACAGAAAGAGCCATTGTTATTAAAAACAAAATTTTAAATTTGACGTTCGATTTCGGATTATTCATTTATGTTTAAAATATGGACTTATAATATGTTTTAATTTCATGTCCAGATCGATTTATTTCTTTTAAAATCTTAAGTCAAGTTAATTATATACGTATGTACGTATTTTTTATTTTAGGAAATGTTTTGTCAAACCGTACGTTATATCAAAACGCGGGCTTAATGCCTGCAGCATACTCGCTAACGTGAGCTATTTAGCAAATACTCATCAGTATTTTTTTATATAATATAACACCATCTTTTAGTTTCGCTATAGTTTGATTAAGGTGACAGAAGAGAATAAGTTGTTTAGTGCGATGTACACGAATAGATGGCGTTGTTTTACAGTTATTATTTACGTTGTCAGCTACAAGAGGGCGGGCGCCACTGCAAACCGTTCTGCGCAACCCAGGCGCACGTCAATACAAACAAGAAAGAAACTCCACAATCGAGACCGGTACATACATATATGTATAGATTATACCGACTTCCAGCCAGTAGAGCTCGATGTTCAGTTTGCGCACATTGCTTGAACCATTTGAGGTCGGTTTCGTTACAGATCGCTTTAAAATATACACTCCGTTCTGCGGCTATGGATAATGATCGATTTGTGAATTTTATGTTTGTTAAAGTTAAGAATTTTTCAGTGTACTAACGTTGTGCTTATAATGACAGTGGTAACAACTCGTCTATAACGTATGAATTGGGATAGATTCTATAAATACAGAAGTATATACTAGTCGTGTCCTGATAAAATGTGCAGGTGTTCCAAACATAAGGATTCACTAAATCTAATTTCAACAAAATACGTAGCAGCTGGATTACAATAAATGTTAAGTTTTTTGGTGTTAGTAATGAATTTTTGCCAACGATTTGTCTTTACAATGCCTTCTTACAGTCAGAAAATTAACGTAGATTTAAGTTTACACGAAACAAATGAATTTAAAAACAATACCACCGAAAGTAAAAGTGATGATGTTAAATATGTTACAACTGATCTCACAAAGAATACACCAGACGGTTTGAACTCCGACCAAAAGCTTGCATTTGCATTAAGAGATTTTCTTGGAGCTTCTAATCCCGTGTTAAAAGATGGCGAAAATGACATTCCGCCTCCATCTGTACTTGAGCAAAAATTGCCGTATATAGATGAACAGGTCGATACAGATGTTGCCCAATCCGATGAGGAACAACCACAATGTCGTGAAACAGACGAGGTACTTAATAACGCAGCTTGTCGCTTGAGGCGGTGGCGAGCAGCCTCGCGAAAGCTGCGGCGACCACGAATTATAGACAATTTAAGTAACAAGGATGAAGGAGGCAATGCAATTAAACATTTTCACGATGGCCACACGGACTTGGCCGATCGATTGCGGAGCCTGGCTGCAGCCGGCAGCATGTCCGCCTCAGCGGGTGAGCTGCTTTCATTGGCGCCGGCACCATCTGCAGCTACCGCTCCACCATCGCCTGGTTGTTTACTTTCTCCTACATTAGCGGATCAGAGTTCCGCTGAATATTTCGTAAGTTGCTACGTTAAAGCTTTTTTTGAGGAAAGAAATCAGTCGTACACACACAGCCATAACACATATGTTCTTAATTTTTTTGAATATCGGATATATCAAACATAAAATAACTATGATAATGGAATTTTGTTTACAATTAATCATCTTTCAAAGTGATTTGTTTCTAAATTATAATCTTGAGTTCTATGCATACTTAGTATATTAACAATAAATGATCTGTGTAAAGGTTTATTTATGGTTATTCTGTATGTCTGTATCGTTATGTGTATTCATATAAAATCAAATGATACGTAAATTATCTGGTCAGTGTGTGGTAATCTCAAACCACATATCGAACTCTGTCTACTCATAGTTTCATTATTTACGTCGCTCAATACTTTTTACAGCGTCACTGATAAATCCTTTGATAACAGCGCTAGAAAGTATTACCAGAAGATTATTTCGTTTTGCATCCAATTTAAACGCACTATGTGTATAGACAGTTTCATATTGTTATAAATTTTTACTTAAACCTTTGTGCGTCGATTTTGAAAATTTACATTTTGAATAAAACATTCGACACAAACGCGGTGCACCGATTTCGTTTGTTTGACGTCATTAAAGATTATTGATAAGTGTTCAATGTGACATCAACTATCTCAAATTCAAAAGTAATTTACCTTCAGATTTAAAGCGGACGTCATACACATAACACTTTAAATTTATAGTCAATAAATAAATTACGTATACCTACGACTTTTACGCAACTTGTGTTAATAGGCAATTGCTTAGTTTTATCAATTTCCTTTATTTCTTTCTTGTAGCTGGTATTCAATATATTTGAAGCGCACTTGTGCTAAGTTAAAGAATAATTTATTTGTTCTTAAAGACTATTGTAAGACGAATTGATATAAAAATTATAAAGTACGACTTTTACTCCCTATCATTAAAATACGTAGATGCTCATTATGGTAATGACATAGATAACAGAAAAAAATTGCTTAGTGACTTGCTACTCCGAAAGCTACGAGATATTGAATCGTAAGACCACCATACCAACAGGGTGACGATCTCATGCTCTGTGCCTGACTCATTGCCACTTCAATTTGCTGTTCGCTCAGACGGATATAACCATGGACCATCGATTATTTCGTAGTTGTCTGGCTAGCGGGGCGATTCATCTGTTATGTATGAAATCATAGTAATCATTATGCCAGTTTTAAATTAAAGAATTTTTTTTAACAACTTCCAAAAAGTTTAACTTAACTTTTACTGAACAACAAGATAGGAAGTAAATACCGGTTTGTGCTTTATAGATTTCGGCACCGTTAAACTTTGTACATAGATGTCCGATTTGATAAATAATTTTAAAGAGTATTAAATCTTTAGAATTAGTGTTATAAAAAATTTGTAACTTAGGCTGATATTAAACCTGTGTTGCCTAAAAACTTTAAAGATTATTAACTCTGGGTGGGTAAGGTTAAATATGTATGTATGTAGCTACATTTTAATGTCTGTTCACGCTTTGTATTTTGCTTCACAGTTTAAAATTTTGTGAAAAAACAATTCTTTCTACACTCCAATACAATACATTAATAACCATATTAAAGTCTACAACTGACGTTTACTAACACATAGTATTAACCGTGCATGTATATATCTAGGAAAATAGTGCATGGATAAAAAAATCAAAAATGGCCATTTTTCTAGTGTAATTTATATAAATAGATATTGAAAATAAATGTTGAATAGATCACTATGTTTTCCGTACATCGATCAACAAAAGTACAGAATACTGGATAAGCACTTCAAAAACAGTCCAGGACCCAATGTTTGAAAACACCACCGGCTCGTGCTCTGACTCTTTGGTGTTGCCACCTGCTGCCTATAAAAGAACCTAAGAACTACATTTACTTATAAAATATACAAAACAACTAAATGCAACATTTTATATTTATATTTTATTGTTAATCAAATAATAAATTTAATTGAATTACAAAGTAATAAAAATTTACTTTTAACGATTAACGTTTATATTTAATTAGATGGCTTAGTTCATTGATTATTTTGTACACGATTTAGTTTGTTGATATTCACTAGAAACATAGACTTATCCAAGAAGGTGGAATTTATGGCATGGCATACACACCACGTCTTGCGGATTTTTTGCAAATTTATGCACTATGCTAGAACCGCCGGTCACAAGACAGCTACTGATCTTTCCCTAGGATTATTCACATTTTAGACGCCTTAAGAGCTTAGCTTGACGAAGGTTGGGTATATTCTAACCAATCTCGCATGGGAGACTAAGTTGTCTTATTGTAACAGTGTGTATTAATATTAATAAATTATGATTGGTACACTATATGGTTTACTATATAGGTGTTTTTGTGTTTGAGCTTGTTCTGGACGTACGTCACAAACGACACCTGCATAGGTGAATTTCAGTACCGATCAATGCCTCCTCGCGGAACTGGTAATAAAATATGTAAATAGAAACAAAGGCAAGACTTGCTGAATTAATGTTATACATATTTGCTGACAATGCTTTCATAAAAAAAAAAAACAGAGTTAAATATGCTGTTAGGCAGTCCACTTGCTGCAAGCATAGATTAGTCTCGTTGATAAAACACGCGGTCACATCATGGCTAGCACGTGACGTCCTGCGCAAGTACGTATTGATTCGTTCAACTCTACTGAGGACTTGTTTCACTTTACTAAAACTATATACCCAAATAAATAGTAATGCAGGTACCTAAACACTATATACATACAGTACAACATTCAAATGTTGGTGACACGTGTAAAAATGCGTACGTGTTCGAAATTGAAGAAATGTTAAAATATTCGGGAAAATAAGCACATGAACATACATATACACGGAGATACACATATCAAATCGTATTTGTCACATATGGTTACAGTAACGGACACAAACATTGAAGGATGAAGACGAAAAGTAAATCTACCTCGCATGATGGATTGCGCCGCATATATTTGTTGTGAGTAAAAGAAAAGTTGTCTTCGTTGTTAAATAAACTGATATACAAACTAATATAACTGAAATAAATTATACAAACATAACATACAATGAAACCAAAACAAAATATACTGTAACGGTCTTAAGCAATCAGCAATAAATTAATATGGTCTAACATCATTACACGTTTTACTTTGTAATTTTACATTTTTAATTTTAATGCACTATAAACAAAATTAAAGAACTCATAACATACATAAGAACGTATAGAAAAAAAACATGATTTTTAACAACTTGACAAACAATTTTGTTCATTTATGATCAACGATAACGATGCTTACATGTTGCTTATTGTCTTCTCTTTACGTTTGTTGAGTTTATTACTTACGATTAATAAAGAACTTACGTGTATTTGTGTGTTTGCATATCATTATGTTTATTGTTAACAGTGGCGTGTGGTACTATAGGTACCTACTGTATGAAACGCAGTGGGTACCCTACTTAGTAATAAAAAAACTGGTTACAATAACTTCGCTGCTTGAGTCGATTTTCTCAAGCGTTGTACCAACTGCTGACGTAGCAGTTTCTACCTCAAGCGTGCCCTCATGACCTAAATTTTAGGTATGACGTCATCGTGCAAGAAGAAATAGAACGGTGGTTGTGGTCGAATATAAATTTGCCACTCCCATTATTTCAACTTTAATGAAATGTGTAAAATGTTTCCAATAGTTTATATTTCAATGTATTATAAATAACTTTTGCCTAACAGTTTCATTATATTACCAAGACTACATAATGTATTTAGAGTTCATAAAAAATTCTATTGTAGATGCCCGAACAATTTCTCATTATAATAATATTTAATAAATATAATAACGGGATGTGATTTTGATAAGTTCAAATCAAAGTCAAATTGCTGAAATATACGAGTCTTTTAAATAGCCATGAGCTGGTTATTTTCATCTTTAGGATAGCATCATAAATTCGTGCCTGGTATAAATAACAATTCCATGATTAGGAGTTAGGTAGACATTCACGTTTTATTAGGAGTAACGTAAAGAAAATGAAATACATAAATCTCTGTACCTAATTTCGTAACGTGCATAACTCATACATATCGCATGTACATTCACCAATTAGATGACGTCACACTGTTGATTTTTCGATAGACGAATCAATTATGATATTTAAGGTAACATCGGTTGCTTAAGTTAAATTGTTCTATTAAATATGAAAACTTTTGTGACAGCGTACAATATAAATTGCCGATTGTCTTTCTTATTTTTACCTTCACACCGTTCCATACTTAACATTAAAGAAAACTGTCAGAGACTCACTTGGTAATAGAGTATGTTTTGTGTACGAAATAATAGGCATAAAACTTTATAAATAAAGTAGTAAAAAATGTGTGACATGTAAAATGATTAATTGCATTAGTTAGCTCCTTTGGTTAAGATCATTGAATTAATTCTAGCGTAATTTAGATTAGTTTTACTATACATCCAACAAACGTTTTACATGATTCGTCTTAAAAAATATTACTACTGAACCAATATATTACATTACTCGTAAAGACAGGCTTTTTTGGAATTTGATCGAATAATATGAACGAAAATGAGTCTTAGAGGTTATCCGCATAAAATTCATTTTAACTTGGAAATTATTAATAATGTTTTTAACGTTAGTGTCGAAATTGAGTAATACGTTTGCGCAACATTTGTAGCTATCTAATGGCCTGCCGCTAGTTTGTTGTTTTGAATATGCGTTACTACGACACGTCACTTCTTACACCTTTCATCATTGTTACTTCTACTTTTGCGTTACATTAACTGGTCTCAAACGCAAAAAAAACTTATGCTTGACATTCGTCATTTATTTGTTTCATTGAGTTATTACGTAGTCCGAATGAATCGCATTCCATGCTGACCATAGCGTACATTGACAGATGTAACAACTTTTTAGTAAATACATTCATAATTTAGCTTACGAGCCTAAATTTTCTCCGAAGAATATTTAAGATGTGTGCATGCATCCGCACGCAAGGCGAGGGTGCATTAACGCATGTGGCTGACTGTATTCTGGACTTATTGGATTTGGATGTACCTAGGAAATTCTTGAGTTGCTGGGTGCTTATTTAGTAAATACTATTTGCTTCTCATTAAAAACCTTACATGCGCCGACTTCAAGCACAAGGTCATAGTTGACGTCAAAACAGATATTTCGTGCATTGCAGCGAACGTATTCATTCTGACTTATCATTCAAATTGTGTTACTATTGTAATTGTTGAATTATATTACTGTTATTTGTCATATCATACTTCATAACTTTTAGTCTATACTGAGTCTTAATAAAATATACATAGACGAGATTGAAATCGCTGTAACTTTTTAGTCCCTGCAATGTCTAAAACTGCTGGTCCAAATATAATGGAACATTCACTAGAAAAAAGAAAACCTAAAAAATATCTACTGTAGATTGTAACGCTAATTTAATAATTGAAAATAAAATAAATCGTTTATGTATTTTAGTCCCAAAATTTTGTTACATTATCAAATTTTATGTGCAAAAAAATCTGATATTGTACAACAATTACTGACGTCTTTCAGGCAGTCTTTCATATACGGACGAATTTGATTAACATCGGAAAATAATACTTCACGGAAACGAATTCTATTTAAACTGCTATAGCAGTTTGTTTTTTGCCATTTTGTTCAAAACAAAGGATAAAGCATTTTTTGTATTCGCAGTCACATTGCAATTTTTTTAAAGTTTCAGAACATACATTTAGTTATGCTTATATGTTTCGTTTTATATAAATATTAATATGTACGAAAAGTGTAAATGTTAATAAAAAAGTAGCATTTCTCTTTTACAGACAACTCACATTTTTAGAAACGCTTTCGCTACCGCCCTCTATTCGACGTTAATCATGAATCTTATTAAGTCGTCATACAATATCAAAATTATTGATTGAAATAGGACTTGAAACATGGCGGACGAATTGACCACGCAGACAATTTTTTGAATTTGTATCTTTTAATTTTATACGTCTATATATAACATTAGCTCTCGCCGTCAATTGCGAAGATGAAAAGATGAGAACATGAACGATTGACCACGTAGACGATTTTTAATGGATTTGTATTATTTTATTTTGTACCTCTACACATGACATTGGCTCACGAACAAACCGTGCTCATGCCATCAATTGGGAAGAAGAAGAATATCAAAATTGACATTTCAATGCCATTGAGTGATAAATTAATATTTCGGTATATTAAACCGTGAATATTTTTTAGGGATCAAGCCCAGAATGCTGTGCCGACAGCACCAACTTTGAAAGTTCCAGTACATCTGGAGCGCCGGTCCCACCGCCGGGTCCTCGCTACAAGCTGGCCACGGAAGGCACCTTACGTGTCTGTTGCTTCCAACATACCAGGACAGTCGTCGACAAGATCCTCGCTGCAAAATTTCTCAGGAGATGGGAGACCCACGTTCTTTGCTTATTAGAAGATCACGTTGTTTCCAAAACGGTAAGTAAATCGTTGTCGTTTATATTTTTCTAGCAGGCTTATTAATTATTATCAGATGAACATCCTGCTGATCTAATTTATTTATTTATTTATTCTTTATTGTATAAAATCAGGAATACAAAAGGCGGGCTTAATGCCTGGAGGCATTCTCTGCCAGCCAACCTTTGGTAAGGTGAGATGTTGTGGTAGGTGGCAATCTGGCATAAAAAGTGATAAGTAAAGGAATAAAAAGAAAGAAATGTCGAAAGAAAGAAATCGCTTTCTCGAATAAAACAAAAGTAACATCGAAAGTCATTTTTTTTTATACGAGGGGAAATCTTATAAAGATACTCGACACCGTGGGGAGCGGCGCCGGGTTATGTGGGATTTTC
>DWMX01001078.1:0-17929 GCA_018246375.1 Byasa alcinous | reverse complement strand
AATGTGGTGCAGTGTGTACCATCTTAACTAGCGCCGCGTTGTCATGGGCAAGTGTATCACTTACCATCAGGTGAACGTCTTGCTCGTCTCGTCGCATAGTAGTATAAAAAAATAAAAATTGTTGGGTTTCTAAAAGTATGTGCTTTGTCTCCTAAAAGTTTATTGTAACTGCAATGGGCAACTTGACCTCAACTACATTTATTTTATTTATTTATGCTCAACACAAAATTACACTGAAATTACATCATGCCGAGAATAAATGCAAAGGCACTACTTATTCTAGTATGGAATTTCTTCCAGTAGGCTTCATGTGATGTTAATTGATAAAGGGGAATTATTTAATGAATATCCCAGAATACTTTGGTTCCCACATGAAAAGAACAATGCTATGAAATAATGTGAAATTGTGGTAAGTGTTGGCTCATTGTATATTATAAAGAATATTTTGTTCACAGTCTATTTTTGACACATTGGATGGTGAAGATATGAGGCATGCACGGTTCCGTAGCAATCCGTACGAAACAATTGGCGCTGTTATTTTTTTGAATCGAGCTGCCGTAAAAATGGCCAACATTGATGCAGTGTTTGATTTTATGTTCACCAATCCAAAGAAACCAAATGGAGAACCCGCAGTTGATAGTAAAGATATTTTATATTTTGCTGATGTCTGTGCAGGACCTGGAGGTTTCTCTGAATATGTCTTGTACCGAAAGGGATGGAGAGCTAAAGGTTATTTTTATAAGTTTATTTCACATTTTACATAAATGCAATTTTTGTATGTTTAATGTACAATAAGATTTATTCTAAAGATTTTGTGCAAAAAAAATTTCTTTGCTTTAAACTTTCTCAGTAAAGTTGTTGAAACCTGGCAACAATATGAGGCAACTTTGGTACGAAGTTGCCTCATAGGATACTCACATGGCAATAAATAATGCACTAATATGCTCTATCTTTGCCACACCTATAAGATCATTTACAGTTTATGGTTTTAAAATAATCATCAATTTTAGTTTCCATTAGTGTGACTCTGGGTCTTGTTTCCCAAGAAGAGAGTCAAGACCATTTATCTATTTCTAGCCAAGTGCGGGTTGGGTGATGTTGATTTCATCACAATGCTTTTCTTAACTGGAAGCACAAGCACAGTGGGTATCGAACCTGCGCGTCTTCGAGATCTACAAACTATGCTATCAATGTTCGTGGTTTTGTTTTTAGATGTCAATAGAAATCAATATGTCTTAAATAAAATTTCTTACGATATTCAGAAATACGTTTCGTAAAATCGAGCGTGGCGTCCGTAAATGTAAATTGTTCTTCTAAAAAGATATGGTCTTGAAGTTTGCAACACGCGTATTCTGAGGTTATATTTATTTATATATTTAATGTAGATCAGGCATTATAGATTTGTATTGCATAAATAATAACTACTTACATTTTAGGTGACATTTTTAACTAATTAGTGTGGTTGGTTTTAATTTACCACTTTAGAAGTATTTTTTTTTTGTAAATTTTGGATTTTACTTAACTTCTATACAAGTAGGTATGGTTGTAATGTAGTATCCCGCATGTTATATCTGTTCTACATTCACAATGTTGTGTAAATTTCAGGCTTCGGGTTCACGTTAAAAGCGTCTAATGATTTTAAATTATCAGACTTTTACGCTGGTACTTCTGAAACGTTTAACCCATTTTACGGAGTCAAAGAGGACGGAAATATTTTTGATCCCGCTAATCTTACATCCCTCAAGGATTTTGTACTGAAACAAACAGACGACCAAGGCGTACATTTTTTAATGGCGGATGGTGTAAGTTCTCTTTACAATTACTCAAGTCTCCATATAAGCAAAATAAGCTAGAAGCTTTTAAATCATTGATTTCGTTTCTTTCAGGGATTTTCAGTAGAAGGTCAAGAGAACATACAGGAGATCCTTTCAAAGCAACTTTATTTGTGCCAATGTCTCGCTGCATTAATGCTCGTTCGCACCGGCGGCCACTTTGTCGTAAAGTTGTTTGACGTGTTTACGCTTTTCAGCGTAAGCCTTATTTATATTATGTACCGTTGTTTTGAAAAAGGTGATTTTTTTTATATATAACATACAAACGTAATAAAAATCATCTGTAAAGAGATTACTTACTTTATTAATTGAAGTTGGGATGAAGAGCTTTGAGTCTATAGACTAGTGATTCTCAATAAATGCTGTAGTTTACAAAAGTGCCTCGAAATTTTGAAAATCTTTGTATGTATTATTTTATTTTACATTAAAATTTTTATTTAATATTTTTAAACAAAAACTGATTTTTAAATCAGTGTATTATAGTTAAGTGTCAACTTTTATAGTTAACTTTTCAGTGCCATGAGAAAGAAAGAAAAGGTTGTGAATTACTGATATAGACATGTTCGGGTAAATTTCTAAGGATTTTGAAAAAATAGAAGTTTAGTGTAGATTTAATTTTTCAGTCTCTATTCATAAACCGGTGACGTCAAGGCCTGCTAACTCAGAAAGATACTTGGTGTGCAAATGGAAAAAGTTGGGCACAGAATCCGTTGAACAACACCTGTTTTCGGTGAACTCTCTGCTATGGGGAGGGCTGGACCGCGAAGAAGACATCACAGGACTTGTGTCATTGAGTGTCATACAGGCGGACACGGCGTTCTCTGAATACATATATAAAAGCAACTGCATGTCTGTACTTACTGTATCACAAGTAACTCTTTCTCTTTCTAGATTGATTTTTTACTTTTTATTTATGATTTTAATTATTATTTAGAACTTGTTAAAGCTTATGTTACGTGTTATTACACTTATTCATTCAATGACATTTAAAATCAAACTGAGCTGTTTTTTAACCATATACATGAAAAAATCTGTTATAGTGTACCAATTGTCAATTATAATAAATTTTTGAGTAAGCTCTAAAATTAACAGCTATATAAACGAAGTTTTAATTCTTGGGAAGGTCCTATGTTTGATGTAACATGTTTTTAACTCACCATTTATATGAGTATTTATTTTTTTTGTATTTAATTTAAAAACCGTTAATGATTAATTCCTCGTTTTCAAATGTTTTCTATTTTGCAGGTTTTAATTATTTATTTAAATGCGATTAACGATAATCATATATATTTTATTCATAGGCTTGGCGAAAGACAAATAGAGAACTTACTGAAGATTGCAGCATTTAGTAAAGATAAAAATTTAATAGAAGAAAGTCAGGCAACAATGAGAACAGAATGTTTGAATTTGTGGCAAGTAGGTTTCATCTTGTTTGTATTATTATAAACAGCGCTCTTGTTTCCTCTACCGGGTCTCGGGCCCTAGTCTCGAAGAGAAAAAAACAAATCCTAACTTATCATGTTGGCTAAGTGCGGTTGGTAGGATTCACATGTCTACTAAAGCTGATATTTTTGTAAGATGTCGGTTCCCTTTCCCTGTTTTTTCACCCGATACTCAGTGGGAATCGAACCTACGCTGCTCCGAGATTTGTGGTGTGTACGATCGCCTTGCAAACTGAGCTATTTCTGTATTATAATGTCACGCTTATGTGTTGGTTGTTATTCAGTTGTTAATATTGCAAAACTGAATATGTTGTGTATATCTTGTTGATCGTATTGATCCTTGCAGAACGGATTTGGCTAGTGCAAGGAAATTGACTTTACATGTTTTAAATCTAAACACTATTTATTTAAATAAATAAATAATTTCGGCGTCAAAGTGAAGTTGGGCGGTCAGTTGGAGCAAACTATTTCGATGTTTTTTTTTTTCTTTAATATCTCTTCATATATTTATATAATCATTGTTAACATTATCAAAATCGTTCAATTGACATACATTTGGTATGAGTGTAGCTAGTCGGATAGAGCCGAAAAAACACTAACATCTACTAAACTGTACTACATGTAGCCCCGAAATAGAATTAGGGATCTTAGTGTTACAAAGCAAACACTTAGCGTCGCGCCACTGAAGCAACATGTTTGGTAAATGTGTCATTAACAAAATAGCTGGAACTGTGATTTTATTTTACTGATTTTTCAGTTGCCTGATAAAATGAGAACTCAACCAGAAAGGCTTCACCCAGATGAAACAATGAAGAGAATCTTAAGCAGTATGGTAAAACGACCACCAGACACGCAAAATGTTTTTGGGAAACAACCAACTTATTTAGAGAAAATATCAGATTTAGAAATATTGAAGAATGTCTATGACTGGCATTTCACATTTTTAAGCAGTGGTAGAAACAGTCCCAACTTGAAGATATTTTTAGGTGAAATAGTAGTTTTTCAAAATTTGTTAATTGATTGCATGCTCTCTGTTTTTAACCATTTTTTAAGTATAAATATTCTTTTAAGTGGATATTGAATTCGTTTTATAGTGAATATTTACGCTACTACCGCAACAGTTTACTGATGGTAGCTCTCTGTTGCGGGAGACCGTCTGGGTGGGTACCACCGCAGCTCTTATTTCTACCGCCAAACAGTAGAGTGCAAACATTACTGGGTTCCGGTTTGAAGGGAGCTGTAAGCTAGTGTAATTACTGAAGTAATCACCCTTAACACCTTACGTCTCAAGGCGACGAGCGCGATATGGTGCAGTGTATAACATCTTAAATAGCGCCGCGTTGGAAAGGCGTATCACTTACCATCAGATGGACCGGACCGCTTGATCATCTCGTCGTCGCGTAAAATAAAAAAAAAAAATCTGTTTCTGCCGGCATACTGTAGTATGCAAACATCATCACCTGTTCTGGTAAGAGAAGACGAGGGGGACCTAACATCTTGTGTCTGCTCATTAGTGGCACTCTTCAATATACTCATACATTTTTGAATGTTGCCTATTATTTGATGTTCCTTTTTAATAATATATTTTCCTGTTGACTTGGGTCAGGTTTGCTAATGGTTTAAATATATTCATTATCTATTTGTAAAAATTCGTAAATCGCTCGTCTTTGTTTAAAATGATGTAACCATTGTTTTTTATAATACCTGAAAGTATTCTTTAGTCTATATAAAGAAATCAAATGTAAATTTATTATTAATTATATATTATTTGTTTTAGGTTGTGGAGGTAAAAGAGTGGTTCAGAGAGAAGCACACGGGTGGAAAAATCTTGTTGATCTTCATATAACTTTACCAGCGAAAACACTTTTTTATGGGGAGGTAAATGGAATGTTGTCTTTATTCAATTGTATTAACAGTTTATGCAAACATATTTTGTGATCTATTGAAATTATTCAAAATGAGTAATGTATTTACTGTAAATGTAATTTTTTCAGATTGTAAGGGAGCATTGTGGACAGGGCGCTAACCAGTTGTTTAATAAAGCTATCCATGTGATTGATGGTGTGATGTTAGGAGGGATTGACATTTCACATATGTCTTTGACAGAAAGGTATGAATAAAAATTAATCTGTATTTCCATGTTTTTAATAAAAATATTTCAAGAAATTTTAAATCAGTTTTTAAATTTCCAATTTATAAACATGAAAGTATAGAGCAATAAAATATTTGACTCCCTTTGTGGCGTAGGGGCTAAAAACTTGTATTGTAACTCTAGTTTGGTTGGTAGAAGGATTTTTCAAACACACTTTACTCGTTTCTAAAACTGCTACTCTTATATTCATGTGAAATTGAGGTCAAGTGTAAGTCCGTTGTCGAAAAAAATGTTCAAATGTGTCACAACTGCTGTTTTTCAAAAGATGATTCCTGACACCAAGATAAAAAATTGTCATGCAATTGGACAAATTTTGGACCAAATTAAAGTGAGTTATTATATGCTATATATTGAATACATTTTTATTGTTCATAATGATTAACTTTCAGAATAAATCAATGCAACTTGTTCTGCACAGCTTTAGAGAAGCGATCTAGTGATCTTCCTATGCGTTGCAAGAGGTTCTTTAACATGGAAAACTTTACATCTGTCGTTAGTAACTTAGAATATAGGAACATGAAAAGAGGAACTAAAGGGGTTACTACAAAAATTCCTATGAGAAATAGCGAAAAGGAAATGTACAATGTTGTGGGATCTGTTTTGTTTTTAAAAGAAATCAGAGGTGAATTAAACATAACAAAAATTTATACTACTATAGAAAGTTTTAGAAATTTAGCATAGAGACGTTTATATGAATCTTAATTTCTATTCAACGAAGCGTCGAGGCGAGCAGGGCGCTCACTTCAAGATAAGTGATACGTTTAGCTATAATAAATAATGCGGCGCTAGATAGTACACAAAATCACTTTGTACTCGTCGCTTTGAGAATTACAATATAAGTACAGTTTGCGGGCAGAAATTGGCGCATCTGTCTCCGCCAACAGAGACTAACCATCAGTACATGTTTAAAAGACAATCTTGATAAATTAATTACTGTTTGAAGAAAGAATAGTTTTTTTAAAACATATTAAAATGTTTTTTTTTCCAGACCCTTGGATAGCACAGATATCCAAAAAAACAGGATTTAAGTATTATTTTAAAATAGGCAAGGACAGAAAACCAATGAGCGAATATATTCTATTAGAGGAAGCTCAATTAGATATGTTGTCAGCATTCTCCAGTCGCGTTATATGGCCTTGGGAAGATTCCGCAGTTGCGATCTTTGAGGGGCAACCGCAAGTTGGAATTTCGAGGGTTGATATGGAAGAATACATAACACAGAACATGATAAGATGAAGTGATTGTATATAAATAATTTTATGAAATAAATCTAAAAATGTCTTCTGTGAATATATATGATTAATAATATGACATAACAAAAGGAATATTAATTTTTGTATTGGCACTAGTAGTAAATCGATGTCATAAGAATAAATGTTGCCAATCGTACCACCTGTTCATACTCATTATTCTCTCCTCTCTCTAGTAGATACTACTTTTACGAGAAAATGATTTACATAAAACATATTTACAATGATTGTAAATATCCACACCTAATGCAAAGAAAAATTAGGAAATAATGTATTTTATTGTGTTTGAAGATGTAAATATAGAGTATATAAAATAATTGAAATATAATTTAATTAAAGATATGTTTTCATGACCTTGGTTTTAAAATGTATTATCCCATATTATTGTCATCTTGTATGTAAGAGAAGATATTATTTAAAATTTATATAATATTTTAAATTACCGATAAATATATGACTTCAATAATTAAGTTTTCTGCGAGAATAATGAATAGTTGTAAAGCAAACTCGACAATTGTAAATTTTTTGTCCAAATAAAATTTATCCAAATTTGCTTTGACAAAAAAAACTCATTATGTACTTAACAAAGTAATACTAAATCGTTATGAAAATAAATATTAATAAAATTTTGAATTGGAATCATGCACACATCATGGGGGCTACAGATATAACAAAAAAAAATAAGTAACGATTTTGAAGGTTTCAGCGATTGATATAAATTCAGTAATTATGATCGAGATCATCGCATATGTTTTTACTTTTTATATTGGCGCAATATTCAGAACAGTTTACGATAAAGTAACGCCAAGTGGGTCAAACAGGTCTGGTGGACCGCAGATTGCGTATAGCTGTTTTACCGACAAAAGTGCGTTATTACCAGTCAGAAAACTAAATAATCGTGTTACATATACGTAAACTTAGAATTTTTTATTTTGTGGCGTTACCTTGGTTTTCACAGTTCTTTAGAGGAGGTACAGTGAGGACATGTCCATTTTGTAGATATATATTGCTGTGGTGTTAAAAGATTTATGTTGCTACTTATTTAATTTATTTGCGCGAGTTTATCGATCACAAAAAAAAATATTTCCTTTTTTTCAATTCAGAAACGTCTGCACCTCAATATTTATTTACTGGAAAAAATTTAATAACAATTCTCTACTGCTACAATATAAAGTATCTGATGAATTTTACAAACATTTCAATAGGTTTTAAAACAGATTTTAAGAAAAAAGAAAGATTTTTTTAAAGACTAGGAGTTATATTTCTTATCTAGGCTGTATGGAGGAATCAATGGTCGTTAAGCTCAATTAAAAAAAAAGTAACAGTAGCTGTTCATTTCAAGCCAAAAGCGATAAAATTTTATAAAAGAAGTAAATTGTTTATTTTGAAGACATTTGCAGTACAGTATAATCATTAAAAATGACAGTGGGAGATGGAAAGAAAAATTTGCCTTGGTTAGTATTTGGGGATAATATTATACTTTTCTTTAATTATTTTTTTTAGATTAATTTACTGTCTTATTTTTTATAAAGGGTCGAAAAATATAGACCGACGAAGCTAGAAGATTTGGTATCCCACGACGATATAATCAGAACAAGTAAGTATTACAAACATGTAATAAAACATTTTTCAACATGCTTAAACCGATATTGTTTTCATTAGTAGTTTTTAATTTTTAAATTTCAGTCAGTCAGTTTATGAATGAAAATCAATTGCCACATCTTTTATTCTACGGACCACCCGGTACTGGAAAGACGTCAACAATTTTAGCTTGTGCCAGACAAATGTATACCCCACAGCAATTCAATTCTATGGTAAGGGAAAAAATATTGGATAACTTTTAACATCCTTCTGTTTTATGAAACTATTATAATCCAACTAAGTAAGTAATGTCCTCATAGTAGTTTACCAATACATGAAAATTTATTGAATTGGCTAGAGATTCACAGACCTTTTAGTAAATGTTTACAAAAATGGTGTTAGTTAAAAAAAATACTGGTAGTTGTTTTTGTATTTGTCTGGTGGATATGTAAGAATTTTCGTTAATAGGAAAGTGCATAATGCTATATATATTATATATAATACTACATATACACAATGTATAAAACATATAACGAATACAAGATGTATTCGTTTAAATAGTAACATTTAGATTTTTAATATTTATGCTTATGTAAAATTTTAGGTGCTTGAATTAAATGCATCTGATGACAGAGGAATTGGTATTGTGAGGGGTCAAATTCTTAGTTTTGCTTCTACTAGAACAATTTTTAAAGCAGGTCCAAAATTAATTATATTAGATGAAGCAGATGCAATGACAAATGATGCACAAAATGCTCTCAGAAGAAGTAAGTATTTGTACTAATTTTGTAATTCTTTTAATACAGTATTTTTTATTTATTATTTATGGTAGCATAATATTATTATAAAAATAATTGAAAAAAGCATTCCTTGTGTATGTATTTTCACACTGTTACATAGTTCTTTGAGATTTTTTCTTTTATAACTTGGAAACAAATTCTACATTGTTTACTCATTATGTTAATATTTGGTAGTGCAGTTTATATGCTGCCTCCTTTTTCAATTTGCAGGTTTAGTATAATTTAGGTTGCCAAATCTAGTTTTTCATGTTACAGAAGAGTTATGATGGTTTCTATTGACTTGTCATATAGTACCATTGTTCGGACTATAGTTTTTTTCGAATATGAAACCTCAATTGACAGTAAATATCTTCTTTTATGTTGTATTTCCTCATGACTGAGGGTCATAGTCATCATGTGTAATGAAAGACAACAACTTTCTTGGCAGTTATAATAGAGTGGTTTGCCATTGCCTTCTCTATTTCCCTTACTAGTCTGAGTATGGATGGTCAGGACATAGATATGCAGGTTTCCTCACGATGTTTTTCTTCACCGTCAAAGCACGTGATATTTGTTGGTGTTGTTATAACTGCACATAAATTTAAAAATTCATTTGTGCAGGCCGGATTCGAACCCAGTACCTTCGGAGTGGAAGGCAGGTGTTCAAACCATTAGGCTATCACAGCTAACAAAATAGAATACAACAGTAAATATGTGATTTAATTTTTATTCAAACACTGTGTTGCACACACTTCATATTTTGTTGTTTTATGTTACATAAATAATGCTTCATAATGATTTTTTTTTCACCTAATTATTTCTGCCCTAGCCAAAAAGTTTACTGGAAAAATCATTCCCCTTGTTCTGTAATGCTAATGTTAATATTAGTAATGTTAGCAACAAAATAATCTCAAAAGTTTAATGTTTTCATAGTCTTTATAATTTTATGGGAAATTAAAATCAGGCAGTTGCCATAGTGATGATAAAAGTAAACATTACTTATATATTTTGTAATGAAGAAAATGTAATATAAAATGATATCAAATTAAGTAAAGTATTTGTAAGCATTAAATTCATCCCTTCATTTTATACTAATTTATCTACTGAATAGTGTTTTTATTGTATTATATGTGTATTTCTTATTTCATGTTAATTGTAAGAGTATATTTATAAGTTCAAATTAATCAAAGTGTTTGTTTTGAAAATGTCTGATATTGAGGAGGAAGAATCCATTAATAGGACAATCAAAATCACTGTCCTTGGTGAACCTAATACAGGAAAAGTAAGTAAACACCCACATTATGTGACAAATATTTATTCAACATCTGAAATTAATTTTCTTCTGTTTTTAGAGCAGCCTTTGTCATAGATATTTAGGAAATAACGGCGCCGGAGTACCTGGAGGTAGTACTCAGGGAGCGGAAGTTTTGGCAGGGCAGTGTCTGGGAGTGCGTCCTGCGATTCCGTTACAGTTGTGTGATGTCGCTGGCAACAGCCTCTCTACTTGCATGCTTGGCAACTATTTGTATAATTCTGATGTTAGAATTTTATATGATTTATTATTTATAAGAAATAATAATTTGTTTGTATTGATTGATTTAAATTAGTGTGATGATTGAAAAGAAAACTATAATAACTTATTATTATCTGTTTTATATTCTTGTAGTTTAAATCTAAATATTTTTAATTTTAGATAGTTATGTTTGTATATGATTTAACAAATTTGCAAAGTTTCGAGAAATTAAAAGCGTGGAGAGAAACAGTTAAAAACATTTTTGACCAGGAATCGAAGAAGCCACTAATGGCATTATTTGGCAATAAGTCAGACTTGGAGCATCAAAGAGCCGTTCGTTTCTCGTGCGTTAAAAAGTTCGCATCGGAATATTTATTAGAGAATTTCATAGGATCAGCTAAGACTGGAGATATGGTGAATATTATTGGACTGTAATTACAAAAAAAATTTTGATATCATCAATGCATATATTATATGATTCTCTAATTTTTTAGGTTAACCATGTGTTTACAAGCCTTATTGCTCGTGTGTTAGGATTTGATATACAAGAACGTCTACCAGTAAAGTTAAACGCTAAGGTTATATGTAAAGAAACCAGGAAGTCTAGCGTTGTACCTGACAATATGGACGGAGTACAAACATCGCCTTTAATAATGAATAGAAAAACTCTAAGAAAAATACAAAGAAAAGCTTCATCATCCGTCTGTTGTGTTCAGTAAAATAAAGTTTACAATATGTTTTTTTGGTGTTTCATTTTAAAACCAGAATTTTTATTATTGTTCTAGCACACCAAGATTTCATAAGATATGCAATAATTATTAATTTTGTATAAAGATTGTTTACATCTTCACTAGCATTTCGTTGTTGTTTTATTTATTTGTGAAGCGTACAATATAATAGAAATCCCTAAAAATATTATGTTCTTTGGGTATTTTAGGAAAAAAAATAAGAGAACAGCAGTAGCAGCAGCTAGGAATCAAAATGAAATTCAGTTTAGATATTAGCTTAAGAAATGTAGTTTGGTGTCGTTGAATTGTTACTGAGAAGTGAAAGTTGTGTACATGATTCGGATGCGTATAAAAATCCTTATTCGAGTCTCTGTCATTTTTGTCTGAGTTTTTATTATCTTTACTCCATGCACGTTTTCACACTATAAAGGTCTATGACAATTAGTATTTACGTTATGTCGTTTGTTGCAGTAATAGAGAAATACACAGACAATGTACGTTTCTGCGTCATTTGCAATTACTTGGGCAAAATAATACCCGCACTGCAATCTCGCTGCACCCGATTCCGGTTCGCACCTCTGCAGGATAACCAGATTGTGCCGCGAATACAAGATATTGCAGATAAAGAAAAGTAAGCAATACTTATTTGAAAAAAAATCTCTTTTATTCTACTGGGTGACAAGAAGAGCAAGTTTTGATGGTAAGTGATACGTAAGCCCATAACAACGTGGCGCAAGTATAGTGATGGTATACACAATACCACATTGTCCTCGTCACCTCTCTTTACTCCAGTAATTTCACTAGCTTACAGCACCCTTCAAAGCGGGACTCAGTAATTTTTGCTTACTACTGTTTGGCGGCAGAAATAGGAGCTTCAGTGGTACCTACTTAGACGATCTCTGGCAACAGCGACCTGTAAGTATCTGTAGTACATAGACAGCATTTTCACCACTCCCGCTAAATAGTCGTTAAGGTTGTTCATTCGTTATTACCCTCAAGGAAAGTAGTCTAACCCGTCACACAGATTGATACCTAGCCTTCGGTAACCAAAAACGGTATTTCCTCGCAAATCCCATGCAGTAAAAACTCTTTATTGTCGGAGGCCATCTAGGTTGGTAGTAGCTCCTATTTCCGTCGTTAAACATTCATGTGAAAACTTGCCTGTGTTTCGGTTTGAAGGGCGCTGTAGATAGTGAAATGTGATATATGTGAGTGAAATGTGATAAATGATGTGTAATGTTAGACCATTGTATATACAAATAATAAATCTAGTAGTTTACTATTACGCAAAAATATTCATATTTGTTTAAATCTTTCTTTACAGTGTAAAAATGTCTGAGGATGGTATTAAGGCATTATTGGCACTCTCTGGCGGTGACATGCGCAAGGTCCTTAACACGTTGCAGAGCACGTGGCTGGCGTATCATGACGTGACCGAGGACAACGTCTACACGTGCGTGGGCCATCCGCTGCGCTCCGACATAGACAACGTACTACAGTGGTTATTGAACGAAAACGACTTTTCGCAGTGTTTCAAAAGTATCCTTTTTATAAACCTCTAAAACTAGGCCTGTTACAGGTTTAATAATACGGTGCTCAAACGGCTGAACTGATTTTGTAGGTTAAAGTATGTCTGATGATGTACAAAAACTAGATTTTTATTCGAAATGTGACAAGAGCTGCTACTATAGTGTGTTTATTGTAAATGTAACAAAATTTGTTTTCATATGCTCCATTCCAGTTTTTCTTTAATAAATCTGATCCAATGCTTTTAGGAATAAATCGGATCTGTGTCTTTAACATAGAAAAAACAATTTTTTACTTAAATAAATAAAAGCAAAAGGCTATTACATTTTATAGATCTCTTTCCTCACCAAACGTCTGCGGGCTTAAAATAGTTTTTAATACAATAGTTTAACGTACACATTTAGAAGTCATGTATATTTTTTTTTAATAAAATAGTATAGGAGAAGTAGTTACAATATGTTGTCAATCAAAGTCGTTCGTCGTTCGAGTTTTTAAAGACCTTTGGGGCTCCTTAAAATTTTTAATATTTCATTATATCCTGTTTACTGGCGGTAGTTCTCTGTTGCCGGAAACTGTATAGGTATATACCACCGCAGTTCCTATTTCTGCCGCCTAATAGTGGTGGGCAAATATCTCTGTTTAATTTTGAAGGACGCTGTGACTAGTGGCATTATTGGAAGTAAAGAGACTTAACATCTTATGTCTCTAGCAGTTTGTGGTGCAGTTTATACTATCCTTATGCCGCATTGTTAAGGGCAGGTGTATCAAATAACATCAAGTGAACGTCTCACTCTCTCGTCGCACTGTGCAATTAATAAAATATGTTTCTTTTTATTTCGGTATGAATTTTCTTAGCGACATTATGTACAGATATACAAGATTTAAAGATTTTAAAAGGTTTAGCGCTCTGTGATATTTTATCCGAGATACATACGAGGATTCAGCGAGGTAAGGAACGAAGCGAGCGGTTTCTTTATACTAGATTTTTGTGTATTAATTAAATCTTAATTTATTGATTAATTATTATTGCTGTGTCGTCTATTTCTAAACTAACCACATTTATATAAATAAATTTCTAGTGCGATTCCTGTTTGTCACTTAACACCATGTAAAATTGCACTCAAGTTCCAAATTATATTGAAGATAGATATAAACGGCTCTAAATAATAGTGCAACCCGGTATATTCGAGTGAATTAATAGTTTTTAATGACATATGTTTAATTTCAGTGAGGTTTCCACCAGAGGTGCTCGTGTCGCTGCTTATCAAAATGGCGGATTCGGAAGCGAGGCTCGCTAGCGGTTGCAGCGATCGCGTGGAACTGTCTGTTCTGATTGCCGCATTCCAGGTTGCGAGGGAGCAAATCGATATTAATATCTTATCAACATAAATGTCAACATAATAACCAACAACTTTATGAAATTAATGAAATTTTAAGCAAATGTTTATCTGCTTGTTAAATAAATATCCTGTTTAAAACCAACAGGGAAAATAGGTTTTATTCTAGTTAGTAAATTCGAAAAACTTATAGAAAGATGGTAATTTTTGGTTAACATCATGCTTTACCTTTTTAAATTTAGTACTATGTTTCTAACGGTAGAATTACAAATTAGAAAAGGGCTTTTCTGCCGCCACAACAGTATTACTGTTGGGGGATGGGGATGCTACCAATGCGTTGGATGTGCGTTGCATACGCGCGCAGCGGTGTTAGGGGTGCCGGCCTGTTTTGTTAACACCTTAACAAACAGAAACGTTCCCATGTTAATATATGTTATGTCAATGTAACATTTATACCTATTCCATTTTGATCATGCGCTTGCTAAAGGGAGTTAGGGTAATGATTGTAGACTGGCTCTACATAGGCTAGATACGCTTATTACTGTGTTCCGGCTGTCAACTATGCGAGCCGTAGTATTATGGATGAGCACGTTTCACCATCTACGGTTTTATTGTCACTTAACTCTATGTAAAATTGAGCATAGTCATTGTAAAAACTACCTCTTAATAAAAACTTTGTTTGCACCCAAAATTTAAGTGTATTTATTTATATTTACTATATTAGAAGGTACATGGTAGGTATTGCATTATCTTAATTCTGCTCCCGCTTTTCTATGGTACAATTTTATATTCTAATTTACCACCATCATTTACGTATTTATAATACTCGTTGTATACTTCTTTCCAGAATTGTAATCTTCTTCTAATTGGCTCAAACATCTTTATATTTGATGGTTCATCGTTTAAAAGTAGCATTTTTAGATGTGTGTTATATTCAGGCCAACTTAAACCCAAACTATTTGTAGGTGTTGGATTTCTGAAAAAATAAACAGATGGAACAATTCAGATCTAAATGCTAAATTAAACCAGCAACTGACATTTCTGGAGTCAAAGCCTACGTAAAACATTTGTGCCTGGCTAGGTATGGCCTGGCATTCCCATATAAATCTGCCGCCATGACAGCATTGATGCGTTCGCTACACTATCTTCGGAGTAATTGTCACATGTTAAACTGAAGTGAAAAGTTAACTCATTGTCTGTATAAAAGTTTTTTGTTTGTGTAGGTGTCTTAAAAGAGATTAGAACCATTTTTATTTGCCAAACTTATAAATACATAAATTGAAAAATTGCTTACCCAAATTTCACAAAGTTAGATAACAATGTTGTCATTATAATCACTGTTCTTAAGCTCCTCGCGTCAGCCTTTTTAAGTTTTGGTTCTGTGCTATGTGTAAGAAATAAATATCCCAAATCATCAGCATGACTAGCACCGGGAAATGTTATATTATAAAATATTTTGCACCAATTTAAATCTCCATCAAAATTAAAAATATAATAGTATATACTATTACAGTCGTTCCTTTGTTTGTGTATATTAATCCATGTATCTGTACTAAAAATGTAGTGCGTGTCAGAAATAAAATCATAGGCATTACTCAAACTCCAGTTAGAAAAAAATTTATCGCCGAAATAAAATTTTACAATGGATTTACTTAAAGCTAATGATTTTTTGGAGCGAAGAGGATATTCAATGTCAGTAGGTATGATCAATTCAATATTTTTCTTCAACATACTTAATACATAGTCTGGGTGTCTAAAACTAAGAGAGGTCATATAAACCCCTTCCTTGCTATTGAAACCCGCAAAAATAGGCATATTTTGCAGACCATGGGTCTCTAAAATTTCTCTGGGGTCTTTAGTTATTATTGCATGAGGAAAGTCTTTTTCTATACTTGGTAAAAATGGCGTGAAAGGTTTAAGTAAACCATCTTCTTTTTTCATTTCAATACGTGCAGTCGCTATATCAAATACGTTGGCTTCTCTGAGACATTTCAAAATCTTGTTTGTGTCTTCATTTGCAGGACATATTTGCCTGGCTAACGTCAGCGTGTTCTCAACAGGATGTCGTGATAGAGCTCGATAACTTAAAGCACTACCACTAAGTAATATTGCTTTATGAAAAAGTCCGGTAGAATGTTTTGTCATTAATAAGAAATTAACTATTGAAGCTCCGGAACTGTTGCCGCCTAATGATATGTTTTCGCTATCACCACCAAAGTGTTTAATATTTCTTTTTATCCACCTCAGAGCTAGTAATACGTCCTTTAAACCAGCATTACCAGAGGCTTCTTCAATATCTAGTGACATAAATCCCAGTGCACCTATCCTAGAATAATAAAAAGAATGTATTAATTTGAATTCTAGCAGTATAATACTAATTTTTAAAGGAAATTAATACCTATAATTTATGGTGATGAAGATAATCCCTTGTCGCAACAAAAGCTGAGGACCGTATATTAAATCTGTGTTACCAGAAATGAGGTGAAACGCTCCTCCGTGTATAAACACCAGAACGGGTAAGGGTTCTTTTAAATTGGCCGGTACAAATATATTTAACCGTAAGCAGTCTTCGCTCATTTGTGCCCTTGTATATTTTAACTCTAACTGGGGACATACGGGAGGTTCTTGTGTCGCATTAAACACCTTCGTCCACGGTCGTCTCGCTATAGGAGGCTATTAAAAAAGTTGTACAAATTACCTGCATTTGTATACTAATATAAAATTTTATAATAACATGAAGTAAGAAACAAGTTTTTTTTTAAAAAAAAAACTGATTTAAGCACACTGTTGTTGAAAACATCTATTCATAACATCATTGATAATATAAATATTCAAGGACAATTAATATAAATTGTTACGCTGACAATAAATAGAAATAAACGAATGAAGTAAATTAAAACCAAAATTACCCGGAATCTAAGCGATCCAGATGGTTTTTCCGCATATGGTATTCCTTCATAAGAATAATACAAAACTTCTTCATATCGTAATAAAACTCCTCTCACGGGACCACTAAATGTTTGAATTATTCTTTCCCTATTATTAAACGCCCATGTGAAATTGGAATTTATTATTAAAAAATAAGTGAACACTAACACAACACACATTGTGTATGTAGGCTTATCTATATTGAAATAATACACAAGAAATGTGGCTTACCGGTGAGGCAAACTATTGTTCCACATTATAATACATATTTGCTTAAGCTGAGTAAAAGTGTGTTTAGTAAACATTTTATTTACACATGTTGAAAGGAATTATATTCAAATATTTTTACCTAACCCAAAATTTAAGTTTATTCTTTTTGACTGAAACGAAAAAACTACATGTCTTGTCTATTTTTGATGACGTGTTAGTCGTGACTCGTTCGCACGTTTCTCTGCTTCTTATTTGAAATAGTTTCAATTACGATCAGTTTTGCGGTACTTGGAGTAGGTGCGTGTTACACACATTACACGTTTCTTTAGTGTCGTTATCTTTATTATTTCATTATAGTCTATATTTACGCTTCTGTTTATACTTTTGTAAGGAACAGTTTATAACAACAAAGTTGCGGAAAGTTCGCGTCTTAATTTCAAATTCGTGCTTGTTATTTCCGATAAAAACTAAACGAATAATTATATTTGTTATTACGAAGGATTAATAAATTTATGTTATATACTCATACGTTGATTTTATTTATATAGATATATACACTCCCGGACACATCTATCGGCCCACCCAGTGTTTAAAAGTTTTAACGGTGCCTAGCTAAAAATAAATGTTAGGTGGAGCAATAAGTTTTAATG